>JAQIYL010000010.1:0-11557 GCA_034700725.1 Trichoniscus pusillus
GAGCGCTTATCAGGCAGTGGCACCACCGAGATCCATTTCGAAAAATGGTCCACCATCACCAGGGCGCAAACGTTCCTTCTTCTGGTGGTCGGATACGCCACCAAGTCCATGGCCACCAACTCGAAGGGACATTCGGTTTTTATTTTCAACATTGGTGGGGAGTATAAGGTGTTGGTGACCTTTCCCCTTTGACATTGTGGACAACACAGGGTGATATCTCCCACGATCTGGGACATCTGAGGATGCCAGACGTGGTCCCGCAGGAGTTTTTCAGTCTTTGACCTCCCCACGTGGGCGTACTCGGCGTGAGTCACTATCGCCAAACTAATCATTTCGAAGAAGGGGATAATGTACGGTTGCCTCTCCTCCGTTTGTCGTATAAGGAGGTCGTTCTGTAGTTTTAACTGTTTACGATAACTTTTATAGTGCCGACTTCTCCCTTTGAATTTGTTTGGGAGGTGGTTTCTTTTGACATGTTGTCGGACCCGTCTCAACTCTGGGTCTTCATTCAGTTGTTGTAAACGATCCATGGGAATCAGGGTTTCTGGTGAGGCCACATGGTTATGACTCCAACCTATAGTGCAAATTCCAACCTCCTCATTGTCTTTAAAAGAGTCCGGAGGTGGAACATAGTCAGTACACTCCAGTCCATCTTCTATCTCCTTCCAACTAAATCTCAGGTTGTCCAGTCTCTGCCTCGCCTCCTCAATGAAGGACTCGTCCAGCAACTCAGCCCCGGGGGAAACGATATTCGTGTGATGTGAGATGGCCACTGGCTCCTGGGGAGGAGCATCGTTTTGGGGTGATCCCCCCAACTTGGTGAGGATGTTATAATGAACTCCTGCCAAGCACTGCAGATAACATTTATTGGGAAGCTCACCATCACCATATTTTAATGAATACTTTTCACCAAAATATACCACCACTTGCACCCCTTCCAGGTCGCTAAAAGCTTGCAGAACACGGGGAGTTGGTAACTGTCCCTGATGTCGCATAATTTGCAATTGTTTGGTTATCTCCTTGCTTGGGGTAATGTTGTACCGATCTTTATGCGAGATAAGCTCATCCACCAGTCTTTCCCTCAATTGTTGGTGTCCTTCGCTGGAACCCGTCTGACAAATGGACAAGCATATAAACATGCTGTCTCCACCTCCGGAAATCTCAATTCGGGTGAATCCCGCAGGGATTGTTTCGGAGGACATTGCCAAACCGGGAGTCTCCAGCTGGAGCTCTATCGGTGCTCGAGAAAGGGCATCCGCGACTGTATTCCTGATACCGGGGACGTAAAAAATATCATAGTCTATATCGGCCAGTTCCTCCAACGTGCGTGACACTCGATTATTGACCAGAGGCATATTATTCATGAAGACAAGTGGTTGATGGTCGCTGTAGATGTGGACTTTTATGCCATAAAGGAAAGGTTTAAGAGACTTTACAGCCCATCGTATGGCAGCCATTTCTTTGTCGGTGGTACAATACCTCCGCTCAGCCTGGTTAAAGGAGGTGGACACAAAGGCAATAGGTTTATTTACCCCCTCCTGTTCTTGCGAAAGACACGCTCCTGCCCCTATATCCGAGGCATCAGTATGAAGCTGAAGTGGTTTAGCCCCTGGAGTTCTATCCGGGTACGTCAGGATCGTTGGTGACACCATCAAATTTTTTAATTGTTCAAACGCGCTCTGGCATGCGTTGGACCACACCAAAGTTTTCTTTCCCGTAAGTTCGCTGAGGGGTTTCGCAATCTCGGAGCAATGGGGAATATGGCGACGGTAAAAATTTACCATTCCCAAAAATCGTCGGAGCTGCCTGACCGTAGTGGGAACCGGATATGAAAGGATTCCATCCACATTTTTACTAATGGGAAGCATCCCGTCCACAGAGACATCATGCCCCAGAAATGTAACCTTTTTTTGACACAACTCTGTCTTGGAGGGCTTAATTTTAAAACCATGAAGTTCTAGTGCTGTTAACACTTCTCCGAGCGTTTGAACATGCTCCTCGAAGGTGTCGCTCATGATAAGTATGTCATCTATGTAGACCATGCACTTGGTCCATGGGATGTTGGATAGGGCGAAAGCCATCCCGCGCTGGAACGTAGCAGGACCATTTTTCACCCCAAAAGGCATACGGAGGAACTCCCAGTGAGACAGGGGAGTGGTAAAAGCAGTTTTGTCAATACTGCTCTCCTCCATCTCGATCTGATAATATCCTTTTATCAGGTCTGCCTTGGTGAAATATTTCTTCCCGTGCAAGTTGAAGAGCGTATCAATTAAATTAGGAATCGGGAAGCTATCTCTGGTTGTAATTTTATTCAACTCCCTATAGTCAATGCACAGCCGAATAGTCCCATCAGGCTTTCGGACTGGCACGACCGGTGCAGAGTACGGGGAGTGACTGCGTCGAATAACGCCATCATGTTCCAACTCCCTACAATTTCGTTCGATTTCCTCCAAAACAGGGCCCTGTAGTCGGCGTACGGGCACAAAGACTGGTCTCTCGTGAGTAGTCTCTATATGATGTTTTAAATTATTGGCTCGGCCGACATCTCCATCTCCCGTAGATATTGCAGCGGGATGTTGTACTAGGAGGTCTAATAGGATTCGCCGCTGATCCTCGTCTATATCTTCATTAGACTGTAGTTTGAATACTTCAAAGAGCCATCCCGTGGTTTGTTGAGGGAGGCAGTCATTGAGTTGGGGCGACTCAGCCAATTCAACGACATTAAGGGGGGAGTCATAAGCGCTCAGATTGTGGGCAACTCCCACCATGCAACCCTTCTTTAAGGTGACCTCCGATTCACTGGTGTTAAAGACAGCCACCTTATGTGACCCAGTCGAAAATGAGATGACTCCAGGTTGGAAGCTGATGTGTTTAGGTCCTTGGGTGGCCTCAAACATGGCCATCTCATTGGACCCCGTGGTTGCAGACCTTATGGAAACCTCGGCGATACTGCAAGAACGCGATGGTACAGTAACCGCCGACGAAAGAATACAATCTCCATATAGTGGGGGGGCTCCTTTGAGGTCTTGAGCGATTGTAATGAGATGATCGCCCTGACGTCGTAACAACCTTTGGGTGAGCATGTCTGGTAGGAGGTTGCCAATTCGTAACATATCCACCCCACATATGAGATCAAAGTCAATGAGTCCATCCCCTATCACCAAAAACTCAATAGGGTGTGTTTGGTAATTCCAAAATAGGAGGCGCGCAATGCACACTCCCAATATGGGAACGAGTGCGTTCCCCACTCCTTTCACTCGATGGAGAGCTGTGGTATGTAGAGGAAAAGTTTCCCTCGGAAGGCGGCTGTAAATACCCTCCGTCATTATGCTGGCCGCCGCCCCCGTATCCACAAGGGCTCGCAAATCGATTAGGTCATCTGGTCCGCCAACTATGAAAGGTCGCACGACCATCATATCGCGTGACACACACAGATGACTTAGGTCAATGGTGTTAGACTCGTCGTACACTCCCACGTGAGGAGGTATGTCAGGAAGTTCTTCTTCGGGATGGAGACCCCCATCATCGACGTCAGTGGGGACCCCTCCGTCGGCACCCGGATCGGTTATGTCGTCCGTCTCCGAAAAAGGGATACCCCACATTGACCTATATTTCATATCATCTACTACCGGATATTCGTCATTCGCTTCCTGTACAGGATTGTCACGTTCATGTTCCGCACTCTGGTCACGTTCAGTTTCAGTAGAAAAGGGATTCAGACCCTCAGGACTCCCTGCCGCTATCAAAGGGGGGGAGTGGATAGGCAGCCCCGACATATGGTCTACTATGTCAGGGCAACCTAGTTTTTTGGCTCGCGGCAATCTTTTCCCCAGTGACCCGCTCGCTTGCAATAGGGACAACTGGGTGCGGTGGAGGTGATTCCCTGAGGACACTCGGAAAGAGTGTGTCCCGGCATCTTACATCTAGCACAGATCCCATTTGCTACGTAACACTCTTGTTGGGTATGCCCTCTCTTCTTACAATAGGCACACTCCGTTCTTAAGGGACAGTCACGCATAGAGTGGCCCGTTGTTTCTCCACAATGTTTACATATGGGAGGCGCGGTTCCCTGCGCTGCTCCTTGGAACGGCTGGGCGGAGCCCCTGTATTCCCTGAAAGCGCTCATTCGCCCACCGCGTCGGGGAGGAGGAGCGGGTTGGTTATGCGGTTGCAAGACAGGTCGATGTGAGGCAGAAGGTCCATCATTTGGGGAGATAGGCGCTGGTTGAGGTAGCCCCATACTCGGCTGAGCTTGATTAGCCAACATTTGGGGGCACCAAGGGTTGGGCGAGTATCCCGGGGGAGTTGGCGGATAATAAGGAGTGTGGAATGTAGAGGCGAGAGGCGCCGAGGCCACAGTATTAGTGGTAGTCCATTGGGTGGCAAATGGACGCGGACTCGCGAGTGGATACATGGAGGAATTTATTCCCTCCACTCCTGGTAGAGCATTTACGAATCCAGGATTGGAGTTCAACGAGTTCACCGACCCACTCCCTGCTGCGGTCTGCATATTCGCGAGATCCAACACAGGAGGATTTTGTTTTGCTACTTTTAATTGGGCCTTTTCGTGGTGATCTTTGGCGGCTATTACCATTAATTCCCAAGACATTTCCCTTCCAGTGGTGTGTTGTATATAGGTCTGCTCCAAGTCCAGAGCTTCGCCCACGTTTTCCGGTAAAGCAATTACAAACTGCTCCTTAACGACCAGGAGGTCATTTACCTCCCCTGGAAAGGCTTTTTCCGCGAGTGCCTGAAATCTGGTGGCAAACTGCGTTATACTTTCTTCCGGCCTCATTCTGGCACTAAAAAATGCGCCCAACCTCCCTTTTTGTCGCTTAATTCTTGTCTGTCGATCGTAGGCAATGAGTCTCTCCTTCATCACAGTGTAGTCAGTGGTTGACACGGCAATTTCCTTGTACAATTTTAGCATATCGCCCGTTAGGAAATCTTCTAGGAGGCGCCCCACGGTTTCGTCAAGTCTACGATAGGTCTCAAGAACATAAGTTTCAAAGACCACAAACCAGATTTCCATAGATTCCCCCCTCTCAGGGTCGTATTTACCTGGGGGGATTGCTTTCATTTTCTCTTTCTGTTCCGTTTGATTTTTTATCATGTGCCTCAATATTTCGGCCGCCACGGGCTCTTTACCACGAGCCTGTTCCAATTGTTGCTCCAGTGATTCCAGTACTGGATCGTGTGGAGGCGTCGCACGTTTTGGTACTACTGCAGCCTGTGGTGGTTGCGCTGACGGCTGCGGTGGCTGCATTTGCTGTATGGGTTGTGTGTATGGTGTAGCCATAGTGGGGGGTACATGTGGCATTATTTGCGTGTGTTGCGGCGGCTGCGCGGGCTGCGCAGGCTGCATTAGCTGTATGGGTTGAGGCAGCGGCGCAGGCTGCTGCGGTTGCAGTGTGTATTGCGGCGGCTGCGCGGGCTGCGCAGGCTGCATTTGCTGTATGGGTTGAGGCAGCGGCGCATGCTGCTGCGGTTGCAGTGTGTGTTGCGGTAGTTGTGCATTTTGTCTTTGCTGCGTAGGCTGCGTGAGAAGTTGCATAGGGTGCGCGAACTGCGTAAACGGTGTAGGCTGCGTGGGCTGTGATAGATGTAGTCTATCCAGTGAGGCGCTTACGTTCTCTTCAGACATCATGGGTCGCAGTTCAAACTTGGGAGGCTGTAGTATCGGTTCCGATTTCCAGGCCTCCCTTTCCCTTTTGAACTGCTCAAATCGTAAAAATTCCTCATATAGTGGGCGATCTTGAGTCGAAAGGTTCGCTCTCAATCTATCCGCCCCCGACTGAAATTGGTAGGGGGGCAGTAAAGGACGTTCGCTGGGAAGAGACACTGGGTTCTCACCATGAGTGTTTAGTGCTGCCGAAGCATAGGTTAGGGAGGTTTGAGTCCCTCCCATGGAACACACAGTACATACCACCGTGTTGGTCACCGACGTCATTGTGGTGTTGTGAGTTTCTACGGGTGATTCGTCATCATTTATTTCAAAAAAAAGATCTCGGTCAGGAAGCTGATTCTGTTGTAGGAGCAGCTCCTGCTCTTGATTTTGGCCGTCAGGATCCATTTTTCTTGGGTATGATTCGGTATGAAGTTCTGAGTTCTTTTCCATAGGATACTGTTGATGCCTCCTTTACTGGCTCTTCTCGACCTGCGGGGATCAACCAATATCCCGGGTCTGGGCACCAGTTTTATGTTAACACAAGAGGAGGCTTACCTTAGGAACCTGAAGTTGGAGTCCGTAGATAGGCTTCTTCGGCTGCAGATAAGGGGTCTCCTCGTCAAGCAGAGTGTTGGGAAACGTTCCTTCTGAAAAGTTGACTTCGGAGCAATGAATCCCGCAGACTCTACTGGTTATCCTGAACCGCTGTCGCCGTATCGCTCGCGTAATATGTAGAAATAAAAGGGATATCACTGATTAGTATATGAACCGGGATTCATATAGAAATCATGTGTTTCAATATTTAGTAACCGCTGTGGGCCCCGCCGTTACTGGGGGGTACGTCACAGGGATGCACGAAGTTGTTCACTCACCTGTGTTATTACTGCCGATCGGAGATGATCGGCAAGAATAATCTGTAGGACCACAATCGTGGCGTTACAACACAGGGCGAATGGAATCAAACAATGGGATCAACCTTGGAATTTTATTAGCACAAGGTTTAACAAAAATACAAAAATAAACTCTCTTCTTTATTTCTTCTAAATCTAGTAGGCGGGGACGTGAGATATTGCTGAATTAAGGATGGCAGGAGACTTTTATAAGTGTAGCCTCTTGAAAATGGCCTCCTTGCAGGAGGCACCTTTAGTCGAAGGAGGAATACGCGAGGTTGGAACGCCTGAATGAATGTGTAAAGAGTGTAAGTGTACGAAAGGTTGAAAGAAGCAATAATGAGTGTATCCCTACTCCCTTAGTTTAAACTATAAGACGACTATAAGAATTTTTCTCATACCTTTCCTCCCGCGGCAATGCCAATTGGGAGGGCAGTAGCCATAATTTGAATAATTCCTTACAGCAGACCAGCAACAATGCGTTCTAGGAGTCGTTGTCCCGCTTTCCAAATCTTGATAGCTGTAGGATCCAAAATCCGTGCCCCGTTCGATGTTTCCTACAAATTATTAATTACAAATTAAATATAAAAATTGATAAGCACCACTTCTAGGAAATATTAGTTTCTTTTCTTGACACACAGAGATTTATACAAATATAATAATTCATGAATACACTATTTCCGATTCAATAACAACAATGAGCGCGGTGACTAATTGATCCATGTCCACAATTTATGGAAGAATTCATAATGCACATATAACAAAATTACTAAAACAATCATGCTCCTACTTCTATTACACAGGAGGACGTCCTTATACTATGAGTCCACCGGGGCGTCCCTCTTGGATTATTTGCAGCTTCGTATTAAAGTTTTTATTTATTTGACTTCTACCAATTAGTTGTTGTGTTTAATTTTATCAATTATATACTCAATTAACTATATTCATTAAATTATTAGGTATCAATTAACCATTCAATAATCTGCAACCAAGAGAAACACAGGTGGATTATTAATATAATCATTATTTCAAAAACTGGCACTTCCCATGATAGGAACCAGTTGCGCCCAAGTAGGCGAGTTGGAAGGCATCTAACTAATATATATATATTTCTACTTATCGCCCTTAATTAATCCTCAGCTTCACTCGTGACTTCCGTTCCGCAAACATCAACTCAATCCAGAACACAGCCAAGCAAACCGAACTCACATCCTGGAAAGAGGAGAATGTACTCATTAATTTCGAGAACATTACACCCCTTCCCACTTGACATAGCCATGTCACTCCATTCATTCTACAGATAGTCACAAGACAACGAAAGATGTTAGTACTTACTGCTATTCCACAGGCCGATTGACAACTTTAGTTTCACAATAGTCAACTCCCACACGCCTTGGTCCCTTAGGTTACCCAATTTCATAAAAGCTTAAAGCAACTTAATATAATCATAACTAAATTTTCTTTAATATTTTCAACATAACGATATATGCATATGTTTAGATCCTTATTTTACTACCCCTAACTGTAGGGATTTATCAAAATAAATATAAATCTTTGGTATTCAAAATTTCTTAGTTTACTACCCTTAAATATAGGGATTTATCATAAAAAATATGAATCTTTGGTTTTTTTTTTTTTTTTTTTTTTTTTTTTTTTTTTTTTTTTTTTTTTTTTTTTTTTTTTTTTTTTTTAATTTGGTCCCCACTGACTCCTCCTCTCAAAATAACGGGCAATTGCTGCAGCCACTTGTTCTGTTGTGAAGAAATGTCCCTGGGCCTCATTGGTCCCCTCCTGATAAGCCAGACATCTTTCCAACGCTGAGATAGATAATTGTACGGCAGTACGTTGTTGGGGCACTGGATTTGTTGGGAGCGTCGCGAGTATAGTCGCCACTGCGTCCGGCCCTCCTTGTGGTTGTTCCACTTCTTCATTCGTTTCCTCTACCTCTTCCATTTCCTCATCATGATATGCAGTTTCTTGTGGAGTACCGCCAAATATACTAATGTTTTGCTGGGAATTATATTGGGAGGCAAGAGGAACTTCTGAGCCTCCCTCGCCAACGGGCCGTTGAACGGTCGGTTCTTCATGCACCCCGGTGGTGTCATTGTCTGGACGCCATTCGCTCACCTCTACGGTTCGCCCATCTTCATCTTGATGGACTGTTAGAACTGCTCTTGGTTCTCCAACTGCAGGGCGCACCGGAATTGTGGAAAAATATTCCAATGAGGGTCTATGATTTCGGGGAACTGATCTAGAAGTGCTAGGTTGACTCCTTTCGTTGTAATTATTGGAAGGAACAGTTCTAGAGGGTTGCAAAGTTAGATTTCCCCTCGCCATTTGTTTTGTCATCTGTTTAATTTGGTCTGGCAAATACTTGCTAATCGGAGCTCTCCGGGGATCATACCGCTCTCCGCGCTCATTCAAGGTCCTCATGTGTTCAGTGAGTTGTGCAATGGCACGCCGTTGACGATACGAAAAACTACGCTGGGCCCTTCTACTCAAGGACGCGGTAGCTTCCTGAAAGTCGGTCCGATATCCATGGGACCTGGACCCGCGGAAGGCGGAAGTAATATTCCTAGGAGGAACTTCCTCCCCACGTCGCGTGGATACATTAATACCTTGCCTCATTGTTAACCCGCGTGTTAATGAAACATCTGGAGGTTGGACTACAGGGTGTCGTGGCCTATTGGCAACAGTCCCATGCTGAAGTCGGAAATAATTATCGGCCAAGGTTCTCCATATGTTCCGACAGAACTGAGAGTTGGGATGCACACCATCATTCCCAAAACAAACCGCGCGCCGAAGATTTCGTGAACCACTCCTCAAACACCGAAGGACTGCGGCTGGGAAATCCTCTAATTGGTCCGCCACGGCCTGTAGTGAGAAAACTTCTCTTCCCAGCCACTCGACCTCTCCGTGTGACATCCGTTCCACCATTCGATGCACCTCCAACATTTCTGTGTAAAGAAAACGATGAGCGCTAATACCACGTGGCGCTACTTCTTGAATTCTGTCCATCCCCCCTTCAATACGAGTGTTATGGCTAATCAAGTCTAAAAGGGGGGGAGCCATAACAATTACGGTAACCCCCGGATTACTATCCCTACATCGTTCTATCACCCTCTCCATTTCTCTTGCCCAATCCAACTCACTAAACTCTGGGTTGGGGTACACTATGCCAAATTGGCGGTTTAACACATATATCTCCGTAATGAGACCAAACCAAATTATATGGGTAACTCCAGGGTACTGCTCCAAGGCGTTCGGGAGGTATTGGAGTAATTCAGCCATAGAAGCTCCAGGTCGGCACACAAAATGGAACGTCCATCCCTCCATTTGGGGAGGCCCTTCGTCTTCCAGTCGTGCCACCCAAGAATGGCCGAAAACTAACACCTGTGAATATATGATATAAAAGCACAAAATTACATCACACACGTACATGGATGTACATATCTATATATATGCATATACATCCATGCACATATATAAAGATATATATAAAAAACACAATCTTAACATTATAGAGAGACCAAAATTTATCAATTAATTTATTATCAACCAATAGGGCGAGAATCTTTTCGAACTATTTAGCCGAAAAAGTTCCAATCCCATTAGTTAGCGGGCCATCCCACCATAGTGGGGACATAGGTACATTTACTGTTTACTTCCCCTTCTCTTTCTGGGATATTCGATAGGAGTCGACATGACATGAGGCAGGTTTGTACATTGTCCCATCAACCGAGTATACGGTCGTTCTATCCCTGGCGTTATAAACAACATGGGGCTTTGAGGCTCCTGTTCATCTGTACGCGGGGTGTGAGGGTCCGAAAACCCAGAGAAAGAACCCGGATGTATCGTACTGACATTCCCATCGCTCATGCTCCAGTTAAACGCGGTCGGAGGCGGCTCGGCAGTATTGGGCGACACATCGCCCATAATGGAATCCAGCTGGATCTGTCCCGCCGTCTCATGCAATTTGTCGAACGGAATCCAACAGGAGGCTTCGCCTCCGACACCAAATCGATAGTCTGATATATTCAAGCCGGTCCTCCCTATGGTTATGTGTAACTGGGAGGAGCCGGTATCCGTCAAATATTCCGCAATCACCTCGCCGATTCCCTGTTCGACGGCGGGTGAGGCAGGGGACAGAGAGAACCTCCTCTCCATTGGATTTCCCAGGAGAGTAGGACTAAGAGGTAATGATGAACTTCCTCCTACTATTTCTTTTTGATGAACGGGATTGGAGGGCAGAGAAAATCCCCTTCCCACTACTCTAGAGAGTGTGGGATTAGGCGAAAGAAGAACTTCTTGAGGGGCCATTCTGTCACACAGTTGAGAATTCCTTCCCACTACTCCTTCGTAGCCAGTGGAGATTCGGGGAAGAAGAGGCTCCTGCGGAGTCACTCCTTCATTAGCCGCCATGCTCCTTCCCATCAAATCATCAGGAGGTACGGATCCCATCAAATCACTAGGAGGTGCTGGAATAAGGGGTATTGACACACTCCTTCCCACTAACTCTCCTGGAGAGGAGGATATGGGAGACAGGGAAAACCAACTCATCACCTCTGGTTCATGAAGACTCGAAATCGGGCAAGGGCGAGGTTCCTGTGCAATTACCCCTTCATAGGTCAGGAAATCCTTCCCCGCCTCCTCGACAGTAAAAAGCGCATTAGAGACAAAAGGAAGATCCCCCTCCACTGCATCAGCTCGAGGGGTGAGTGCGGGAGACGGAAGGGCTTCCTGGGGGGTCACTTCTCCATAGATTTTATTCAACAGTTTAGCTATTTCCTCCGTACGGATGGGGTCCATTATGAATCCCTCAAAGTCATTTTGTGACTCATCATCATCCTTATCCAGAGGAAATGTTGCGGGGGTGTGCGTCGTAGATGCGTCTTTTTCTTCGTGGAGGTCGTCACTCTCCATTGGTAATGGCAACGTATTTTGTAGGGCATCATCTTGTAGGTGAGCCCAAAACGGATGTTCCTCCAGATACGTAGGG
>JAQIYL010000011.1:0-11420 GCA_034700725.1 Trichoniscus pusillus
TTAAACACTAAAGACGAATAATGCCTCAAAATGTCCAATACCAATAGTATAAGTGCGGGCACTAATTTAAAATAGGCAATAATATTTTACTGTAAATTGTTTTTTATTTCAAAATTTCAAAATAAATTTATCACAATTTTTTAGCAATTCTAAAAAATATAAATATAATGCCTTGAAAATCTAAAGTTCAAAAAATGTTTGTTTTCAAATTTATAATGGCAGCACCCGAACAAATTAGTAAAAATCACTTTTATTTAAATAAACGCAGCTTAAGTAACTTTTATTCAAATACTGTCATTCCCCTTAAATTATTGTCTCACATATATAT
Organism: Trichoniscus pusillus; assembly: GCA_034700725.1. Classification (NCBI taxonomy): domain Eukaryota; kingdom Metazoa; phylum Arthropoda; class Malacostraca; order Isopoda; family Trichoniscidae; genus Trichoniscus; species Trichoniscus pusillus. The sequence continues at coordinate 329 of JAQIYL010000011.1, forward strand.
AGCCATATAATAAATCACTGTGGCCACTCAAACATTCAATATAATTAAGCAAAAATGATTAATAAAAAAAAATCATTTTCAAAAATCAAAACAATTCTGATAGTACACAAAACTATTAGCTAATTTAATATATTCCACAAAGTATACCGTATATTATTTCCAAATAGTTTTTATCTTTCCTAAATATTGTAACCCAAAATAATTTAAACAAAAAAAATTTATTTAAAGCTCATAAATTGTTCAAATTCCCTTTGAATATCTAGGCCCAAATCATTTATACTATAGCCACACTTGCAAAATTATCTTTTGTCAAAATAATTAAATTATTCAAAACACTCTAATTCAATATCCATTAATGTCTATGTTTCTGCGCATTAATATTATTCACTTATTAACATTCTTTAGCTACATTAATTAACTATAATTGCTTTGCCCTTTTACTCAAAAAAGTTAAAGTATTATTATCAATATATTTCTACTAAAATAAAAAAATTTTATTCAAATTTAAATAAACAATTTCTTTCAATCCGTTAATTAATTATTGAAAGCTCCTTCATTTCAAATTCAAAACATTTAACATCAGAGAAATGTAGCAAAATGTAACCTAAAAATAAATTCAATCTCAAAACAGTACTAGTAAATAAAAGTTTACTCATTGATATGTACTAAAAACAACTATTTTTGGGCAAACTTTTTCTTTCACAAAGTTAGGTACATTCAATTAAATTTTGCCAAAACACCCAAAAATATTTGTACATAAAATTATCAATATTTTTAGCTATATCAAATTAATCACCATATACATATAAAAATTATTTACCATATATATGTATTATTTTTTTTTTTTTTTTTTAATTCACAAATGGATTACCTACACGGAATCCTACCTGCAGTAAATGCAGATGTTTAAACTTCATGAATTGTGGCAAAGACAGCCACAATCCCCTTCACCCATAAAAAAAAAGACAAAACAGCAAAAAAAAACATGTAGAAACAACCAAACCAAAAGAAATCCAACATGGACGACCTACAATGCAACAATAGAAACAAAGCTGAACATGTCATATAACAAAAATGAACAAGGCCCAACAAAAAATGGCGGGGCCTAACCCAAAAAAAAAATGGCAAATAGGCCGAAAAAAAGAAACACCGGCACAAATGGTAGTAGGCCAAGAAGGCCAAATGTCAATAAATAGCACAAACACGACGTAACATAAGGCAAACATCAGGCCTAGCGCAGCAAAAATAGGCAACAAATCCACCAAAAGGCCTAACTCAGCAACAACCACAAGCCCCAAAACTTAACAAAGGGCAAACAAAAAAATGGCTATGAAATACAAAAAACAGGTCTAACACTGCAGCAGGCAAAATAGCATATAAATAATAGGCCTTACATAACACTGGCCAAATAACACATCACCGGCCCTAGGTTAAACTGGTCGGCACCAGCTAATATATGCCCTGTCGTAGCGTCTAACAAAAAGAACCATGATGAACAAATGAATTATTTAATTGCGTTGTGACTTAACTTATACACTTCGACAAACTGCATATATTACTTCAAAGGCAACTGCCAATGGAAACAAATAGCCTACACAACTTACTTTGGAGATAGGTAATCTTGTAGTCGAAGCCATTATTGTCAATGTTGCGGATGAAAGAAAACAAGAATAAAAACTTCTTATTATTAATTGTGAGAATTAAATTTAACACATTGGGGTAATACCCATCAAAATACAAGATATTATAAGATGACAAACTGCAATCAATATACATCCAACTCGTGCCGTGTTCACCGCCAGAATCGCGCTCTTGTCTTTCAAATGCAAACATGTGCCTACCGCTATGTGACGTCACAGCCATTATGCAATCTTTAGTTGGTTGTATAATATTAATTACTAAACTATATCTTTGAACATAATAATTATGCTATCCTAATATTACAAAGACACCTCAATGTATAATATTCATAATAAACTATAATTCTAATAAAGCTTTAAGTAACTTATATATATTTTATATACATTTCATATATAATTATATTCTTAACCTTAATTTTGTAATATACTAATTCTAATTATTTTTAATATATAATTTATTATATTAATAGGAAGAGAAAAACTTGTCCTCTTCCACACCCTTATCCTAAAAACGCAATGAAAATAAATTCTTTCCTTATACTTTTTAAAATAAAAATCAATAATTTAACAACAATTATTTATATTTATATTTATGTATATAATATTCCTGATTTTTCCAATCTTGATCTTGATCCCGATAATCTTGATCTCCATGTTGATATTCTTGTTCTTTTCTGATCAAAATTCCATAGTTGCGCATTTTGTCATTCCACGAGCGTGGCCTTTCAACTTTCCTGGGTTTTGGTTCGTTTTCTGCCTGAATAATGTTTTCTGGATAATCTATTCTTTTTCTTTTAACTATTTTCAATGGTTTCCTTTTGAATTTGTCCTCGGTAAATGTTTCATCGTCCTTCTTTTCTCCTCTTACAATCTTTGACTTCACCCACGTCGATGACCCATCTTCATCTTTAAATTCAAATCGTACATCCTCTACAATACATATGGATCGTCGCATATCTATGAGCCTCCCCGCTTCTTCCCGATATCTTTCAATTGATAAAATATCTCTCTCCATAATTTGGTGGTTTCTAATCCAGGGGTCTGTAGAACTTGCGAGAGCTTCGGAATATTTCAAGACGTATTTCCCCTGGTTTTTACCGTATATGAAAGATCTAAAGTGGAGTGAAATCATTTTCCAGAACAATCTCGTAGATTCAGCATCCGGGTGTAGACCATCCACCGTAGTACCCCTAAACGCGAGCGCGTCCTCAGATACTTTGGGGATGTCCAACCTGTTCCTAGTAATGCGCATTAATGAAGAAAAGGCAAAAGGACGGACTTCTACATGCGCATGCCATTTATTCAGAAAGGTGTTTACTACCCCTCTATATCTCATCTGCTCCTCCTGCATTGATGATGGAACCAATTCCCTTGCGCGTTTCCTGTTGAAATTCGTAAAATCTGGTAGATAAGGAATAGATAGCACCACTGTAACTCTAGGAAAAAGTTTCTGCCAAACAATGATAGTCGCAAGATGTTCTGCCATAACTGCTTCCAGAGTGGGTTCTTGTACTACTAGTATTCTCCCTTCCTTTTTGTCATTGTACCACGAGGTGATATCACAGTGTAATGTAGCAAGAAACAAGTACAGTTCTTCATATGGATGTTTCTTTAGCTCCTCTTCGGCCAATTTTAATATCTCTTCATATCTGGCTCCACTTCGGGAGATAATTTTCACATTGCGCAATTGGTGCAGTTCGGAGTATCTTTCAATGTAGCGCAGTCGGCTGTCACCCACAAATATTTTCTTCGTTGCATTCCAGATGCGCTGCCAGTTTTCCTAGAAATTTATAAAAATAAAAATGTCAATTAATTTGCCGATTAAATATACAATAAGAACAAAATAAATCTTGTTTGCTGCTGCAGGTGTAATCATTTGTCAGGAACCTGACCCTTGCAGTAATCAACCGATCATTATACCAAGAGCTTGGTCTGTTTTTAAAATGATATAAAATTTAGAACATCTGATATTTTGGAACCAATTTTTAAAACCATAAGATAATGCGAGCGCATACTTTAATTTTATTGTTATCCAGAAAACATTTTTGCTTGTTGACCTTAAAGGTCTTCGAAGAATTCCAACAAAGAACTCATAGATTGAGTTCTTTCAAGAGATTGAGATGCACTTCTCTGACGCGTGACAACTGGGCGCGGCTGCTGAGCTAACCAGTCCAATAAATCTTGAAGTCTTCTTCTTAGTGCGCCATCTCCATGACTTGGACCAAAACCCTCAAATCCTTCCAATGGAGTTGCGATATGTCTGATGATGGAAGGCACTTGATTAGTCTCAAAACCCTCAAATTCTGACGATTCTTCAGTGATAGTTATCCTTTGAGTTGTGATGTTTATATCGCTCACGCTGCGTCTGATCCTTCTTCGCCGTCGCTGAACTGGAAGATCAAATCCCAAAATCACATCTTGAAAGAAATCCTCTCTTCCTTCAAATCCTGTATTCCCAATTAAGCCGGAACCGGCTGCTTCATGATGACTAACCAATCTTGAATCCTCCCAAGGAATTTCTTCAATTTCTTCAAAAGTCATCAGATCATCGGGAGGTTCATTCAATTGTTCTTCTACGTTCTGAGCGTTTCCCATTCGTTCGGTTTCTTGAAGAATTACAATATTGTCATCAGAACGGTCTTCGGGACTTTCGCTCTCTATTGAACTGTCAGTCTGTATAACGTCGTTTTCACTTCCAGACTGAACTTCTATTTCTTCATCATTGTTTCCATTCTTCATGACATAATTTGGAGCCCTTCCGTTGAAAATGAAATCATCCAATCCCAACATCTTATATGGATTAAACTTCACTAATGCTAATGAATTTTCAAATCCTTCAAAATCATTCCCCTCAGGATCCTGAGCTTCTCCGGGAATTGTCCTTTCTTCTGTCGCTCCATCGTCTCTCATGAGTGGTTTCAGATAAGGTGGTACGTTATTCCATTTTTTCAGATGCGAGTAGTGAATTCGGAACCAATTTCTTCCTGAAGATACATCTTGAAGGTCATATGTGACATTCCCATAAATTCTTGTGATTTTCAATGGTCCGATAAACCTTTGACTCAATTTATTAGCAGTGCTATGTCCTTTTAAGATAACTTTCTTGGCTACTAAATCTCCCACTCTGTATGGATGAAAGTTGCTACTTTGTTCTTTCCAATTTTCAGTATTCCTCTGGCGAGTCCTCGCCCCTTGGAGAAATACGCTCGCTGGAGTCTGGCCGATTTCTCGATGATAAGCATTGTTGTAGATACTCAGAATATTCCATATACAATCGTCCCATTCTTGATTGTCCAACACAGATAGACGGAAAAGATTTAACATTGCACGATTTGCCGCTTCAATCCCACCATTGGATTCAGGATAGTTAGCCAATGAAAATCGGTGATTTATTTTCTGCTCCTTCAGATATTGTTCCATTTTTTCATTCCGAAACTCTGTTCCTCCATCAGTTTGTATTATTTCTGGCCTTCTTAATAAATTTGGTAGAATGTTGCACTTAATCGCTGATAACACCGTATCCGCAGTTTTGTTTTTGATTGGAACTGCTGTAAGCCATTTCGAATATAGATCTATGCACGCAAGGATATACTTATTGCCTTTCTTTGTGATTGGCATTTCCATAAGGTCGAGAGCAACGTGCTCAAAAGCTGCTTCCGGCCTTATTCGAACCACAGGTGGTGTCGGTCCCCTTGCTGGCTTTCCTTTATTCAGTTGACACTTTATACAACATTTCACCACATCCGCTACCAGACCGTCCATGTTCGGATGCCAGGCCATTGAGGATAATTTGTATTTCAGTCTATCTCGTCCAAGATGTGCATTTCTTCTATGGGTGTCTAATGCTAATTCTGATAAATTATGGATGTTAATCAATGGTATTCCTCCATAATCTGTTCTCTTGAATATGTAGCCATCCTCCAGGTATAATTCTCTTAATGAAGTTCTAAATTTCTTCAAAGTCCTAGTTCTTCGTAATAAATCATCTTTTCTTCTCCAGGAGATTCGCTTACTTAAGATGTTTCGGAGAGCTCTCAATAATTTACTTCTTTTTTGACGTTTGCATATTTCCATTTCCAAACGTCTTTCATTGTTATCAAATTCCAATGCATAAATTTCACCTCTTTTCTTTTTATTATCATGATAAAGATAACCATGTGACCACATAGTACGGGGTATCTCATCCTTCGTCATCTCTTGTTCCAATGATGTTTCTTCCAATGGCGATGGTTCTATATTGATCAATTGTTCTTCTGTTGAATTTTCCTCCAATTCTACTGAACTTCTTCCTTGCCGCGAGCGCGGTACCTCAATGAAATCTTGAATTTGTGACGTTTTATATTCTATTATCCTTGGTGATGATATCTCGGCGTGTTCCATTTGTTCTTCTTCTATTAATGGAGTCATTGTGAACAGGCATTCTTCTCCCACTGTAACTATCTCTTCTTCCAAATCACACACCACGTTTTGACCCTTCAATAAAACGTCGAAATGAATTCCCTGTTGCGATTTTAAATAAACTTGCTTTGTGTAATTTGCTCCATATATTACTGGATGATCTTCCGTTTCATAGACTCTTACTTGAATGGAGTACTTATCGCAAAATGCTAAAAGAACTTCAGCAATTACCAGGGAACCTGGATTTGACATCCGTTTTATATCCGATCTTGTCTTTTTATCCATGGTGATTGAATAACGTTGATGATGATCTTCTAATTGCTTGATGGAGTTTCTGCGCAGGATAAGATGATGGTCGGTATTTCCATATACAGCTAGCGCCAAAGCTTTAAATAGGCTGTCACCGCCGCCTTCTATGCGATGTAAATAAAAACCAGGTGGTATTAAATCATGGTCTACGTTCCGTACTTCGGGCGAAGTCTCTGGAATTCTGGACAAAAAGTCTGCGATTTGATTTTGGTCTCCAGGGATATATCTTATTTCGTAGTCGTATTCTGCAAGGTCGACTAAAGTACGTGCAAATCGGCTGTTTGTGTTAGCCATATTATGAAGATAAGTTAAGGGCAAATGATCCGTAAACAAAAGAAATCTCTGGGACAACAACATAGAACGAAAAGTTTTTACACCCCATCTGAGAGCGCACAGTTCTTTTTCAATGACTGAATAACTCAATTGCGCTCCGTTGAATGACTTGGATGCAAACGCGATAATCCTCTTGAAATCACCTTGCTTCTGGCGTAATACCGCTCCGGCTCCTAATGCTGAGGCATCCACATATAGCTCAATAGGTTCTTGTCCGTCAAAATCTGGAAACGCTAATACTGGAGGAGATGTCATTAATTCTTTCAATTTTGTAAAACACTGTTGACAATGCTCAGTCCATTCTAGTGTCTTGCCTGACAATAATGAAGATAATGGCTTTGTTAATTCCGCCATATTTGGCACAAATTTTCTATAATAGTTGACCATGCCGAGGAATCCTTGTAGTCTCTTGATGGTAGTTGGCACTGGATAATTTCTAATCTTGTCCACGTTCTTCTCTAATGGCGAAATTCCCTCGGCGTTTAAATTATGACCCAAATATTCTACATGATCACTGAATATATGACACTTTTCTGGCTTTATTTTCAAATTGTATTCGTCGAATTTCTGTAAAACCTCTTCTACTCTTCTTAAATGCTGCTCGAAGTCCACAGTCATGATGAGTAGATCATCTAAATAACAAATCACATTAGCGTATGGTATATCGGAAATCACCAGATTCAGCAGGCGTTGGAAAGCAGCTGAAGCGACGGAGATCCCCATCGGAACCCTATTAAATCTTGCGTGATGTTTACCAACTGTAAATGAAGTAAAGTCCCTACTCTGCTCATCCAATTCTATATGGTAGTAGGCCTTTACCATATCCAACGTGCTAAACATAGTATTTCCATGGCAACCGGATATTAAATCTGATATATTTGGAAGTGGGTAGGAATCTTTCACCAATCTGTCGTTTAACTTCCTGTAATCGATGCAAAGTCTGACAGACCCGTCTTTCTTTGTAATAGGCACTACCGGTGAGCTCCATGGACTAGAGCTGTCTTCGACCACTCCCATACGTTTCAGCTTATCCACCTCCAATTCTATTTTTTCTTGAACTTTAGGATTAAAGTGCCGTACTTTCTGCTTAATTGGAGTCTCATCAGTCAGTATAAGATGTTGTTTCATATTGGGAGTTTTTCCTACATCCATGTCGCTTTTGCTGATGATACTCGGGTATTTTCTTAACATATCCCAGACTCTTTGCTTCTGATCTTCTGTTAATTGCGTATTGTCCAAATTGAAACGTTCTTCCAATGATTTATTTTCAAGATCGTCCTCTTCATCTTCTTCATCTTCATTTGCATATAAATCTCTCAATCCTTCCGTTGTTTCTAATAATTCGTTGGCCCAAGCGAGATGTTGATCCTTTTTTAAACATAACGAGTCCTCGTTCACGTTCATTATATCCATGTATGCAGTAGGTCCTTTATTGATGCAACTGGCGATGTAGATGCCTGGTAAATTACATGATGACACGGTTCTGTAAATATAGGGATCCTTGTAGTCAGAAGGACATTTAAGTTTTACTCGGGTTATGGAATTTGGCTTAATCTTTGTACGCTTGGTTAAATATAATGGCATATCATTCAAAGGAAATGGGTTAAAATACAATTGCGCTACCTTAATTGATTCCGCTTTATCTTCTTTCTTCCAATATAGAGTCTTATTCTTGAAGTTAATATCCAAGCAATGTTCCTCCAAGAATTCTATCCCCAAAATCATTGGATGATTCATGTGGTTCAGTACAATAAATTCGACTTCTTTGGTGATATACTTTCCGAATGATAAATCTAACGTGACACTTCCCAAAGGCGCGACTTCAATTCCTCCTATTCCCACAATTTTGTCGGTTCCTGTAGACGATATTTCCAATCCTAATTCCTTTACCAATGATGCGGATACAGCGTTCACCGTACTTCCGGTATCCACAAGGCTTCTAAAGGACAACTGTCGCACAGTGGTAGGAATGAATATCCTACTATCGATGTCGATTGTATATATCAGGGGTTTCTTCTCATCTAGCCTTGCAGAACCCTGACTCTCTGAAGGCTTCACTCGTTTTTTGACTTAATTGGTTTTATCATTTCCAAGAATGTCTCGCAGTCCTTAGTAAGATGTACACCATTACCACAAAAGGTACATTGATCCTTTTTATTATCATTTCGTCTTCCATCGGTGGTTTTTCGCTCTTGCTGACCACCATAATAACTTCTGTTACTTGAATATGATCTCCCATTATAATTACCTCGTCCTGTATTATTGTTTCTATTAGAATTATAATAATAGCCACCCTTTCTATAGGTGTTATCATTATATGCAGTTCCAGATTGGTAATTTTTCTTATTGCAATCACCTTTTAAATGATCAGGACGCTGGCCTGGTTGCATACAATTCCTGCAACCATACTTCTCGAAACAGAACCTTTCACTGTGGCCTGGTCTTTGACAATGTGTACATGGCTTCCTCCATAAAGGTTGTTGAACTACAAATGCTTCCTGCTTAATTGTCCTTGGAAAATCAGACGTGCACGAGCGTGCCCCATTATGTCTTTCCACTGATGTCGGTTGTTCTACTTTAATGGTTGGTTCACCTACCACCATTCCCTTAAATAAAGAAGTTATTGACGATGTAGTACTTTGTTCCAACTTATCCACCATACTGATGAATGCAGTTATATCCATATCTGGATCGTTTGCTAGCCACAACGTGACTTGACCCATGATGGTCGATGATAGTTGTTGCATAATTCTTAGCTTCTTCACTTCCTTATATTCATCTTTAGTAATGTCCACACCTGCCAATTTAGCTAATCTGTCCATCCGTAAAGAGAAATTTATCACTGATTCCCCATGTTCTCTAGTCGCAAAATAATATTGATGTAACATCATGACCTTTTGAGGTTTACTTGTTGCATATGCAGCCAATAGAGCTGCTTTTAGATCTGAGTACTTCATCCGCGCACCATCTAAGCTGTCAAAAGCTCTTCTCATTGTTCCTTTCAAGTAAGGTCGCAAAACACGAGACCAAGTCTCGGGCACAGTCGGATAAACAATTCCACAATATTCTTCAAAAGATGCGAAGAATTCTTCCAATGTTACCCCCATACCGAGGTCGAAAGCAACTGGGGGGGGGGGATCTTCGCCCTAAATGACGATCCCCCATTCTCTCCAATAGCTATATCCTCTTGACTCATTGTAGTTGCTTATTATTAAATAATATTGAGATACCAGGGCTGGTTCAACTCAATATATCTGAAATCTCCAATAACGTTCGAACGAACAATAGTCCTGACGATGAATAAGATCCTCTTGCTTGAAGACGGTTCCCCGTTAGCTGTCCAGATAATGTAGCAAAATGATCGCACGATCAAAATCTTCAAATCGATTCCTCAGCGAAAATGAGAGAACTAAAGTCGTAGTCGACCACCAATTCTAGCAGTAGTAGTATCGTCTCGCCAAAAAGTTTAACGTTCACCACACTAAAACACTGCTTTCAACTCAAAATAAAATTTTGACACAATTATTAATACACCATATATATAACCACTGCCAGATGATTTGGAAATTCGCAACGTCTAAATTTCAACTAGTTTATCACAATAGCAATAGCAGTAATAACGGCAGTAGTCGATATGCGTTAGTCTATATATATATAACCTCGTCAATAAATATTTCACAAAATGTTTATGAAATATCAATATTCCCAATATTTCAATTAAACACCAAAATATTTTTAAAGTATTCGCGTTATATTCAACAAAATAATTGTAATTTGTTGCACTCGTTGATTATTCCACAAAAATATTAGCAAAAATTTGGTTAAACATGTATGCTCACTTTAGGCAATCTTAGGCAAGGTGCATCATACAAGGAAAAACCCAAAAAAAAATTTTATTTCCATTAACTAGCCACAAAGGCAATTGAAAATTAAATTAAATCAAGACAGGCTCTAACCATGAACCGAAAATTACAGAAAAAGAAAGCCAACTATCCAAAATATCAAACAAAGTTGCTTCCTATTATTCTTCAAAAATCATTACAAATGTTTCCTCTATTGTAATAATGCTCTTTGCCATGTATTGAAAACCAAAAAATAAAAAAAAAACTAAGTTATGAAAACAAATGCATGTATATTAAAAAATCAAAGTTATATTTTAAATAACTATTTCCAAATTTAAATTAAATTAGTCAAGGTAAAGTCCATCGGTAGTTTCTATAAATTTAAAATAAATGTGAGTCCCATTTATCTTATACATCTAACCTTTGATACCATTAGCTATATCTTATGCAAAATGTTTATTCCACAAAAATAATCAACTAGTATTTATTTAATTTAAACACTAAAGACGAATAATGCCTCAAAATGTCCAATACCAATAGTATAAGTGCGGGCACTAATTTAAAATAGGC
>JAQIYL010000012.1:0-11313 GCA_034700725.1 Trichoniscus pusillus
AAGAAATCAAGAACTGGCCATTTCACTCCTTCACGCCTGTCGCGAAGCGACACACCAGACCCCAACCAACAACATCAATTACATTAACGACTCAGGAACCGAAAGAAACGCAATGGACAAATTACACAGTATTCACAAAAACATAAAACTTTGCCTAACTTATCACTCATTTTTATGACTATCTGAGCTTATATATATAAAGAATACATATCACAGGCATTTATTACTTTTTATTGTGGATAACACAAGGAGACTAGAAATTGAAAGGAACACCACGAGCCATCAACACACAGTATAAAAATAAAAATATAAACTTTGTTTTAACTTATCAACTATAGTAAGACCACATGCTTACATATATATATAAGGAGTACATATTACAGGCATTTATTTTTTTGCATTGTCTTCATCATCTGCCTGCATGTTCAAGTATTGAGCCAGGTAACGACATACCTCCTGTCTGCTCATTTGGTTTTCACCCCTGGAAGCCCGGCGGTAATGCAGATAATCGACCAGGAACTCCAAAAACTGGTCCGTGCGTGAACGCACGGTCCTTTCCTCCTCCGGTTCACAATTCGGTTCCTCCAGTTGAAACTGTGAAAAGGCGTCCGAGATTTCCTCAACAATCTCCACCCTCTCAGCTACGTCAGAGGAACCCTGTGGGGGTTCCGGACTAGGGGCCCTAATAACCGGATGACGGGGACGCACTGAGGCCTCCTCACCAGGAGGTGTTACCTCCATAGACACGAAAGAGGCATGCCGTGGGGGAGAAGTCTGATTGGCCGATGTCCGTGAGGCTACCAACGATACCGCCCTGATCATAGTGGTTTGGGGCAAGGAAATTGCCCGGATACGGGGTGTACTTTCAGCCGCGCGTTGCTGGCGACCCTGCGAATGCGATAGGGGTTGTGCAAACAAACCACCTGAGACTCCCGAAGGTCCAGGTCTACCGACCCAGGGGTCCTCCCCACCTACCGGTCCCTGATTCGGATCCATCATGGTTGCCTTTTCCGCTCTTTTTTGGCATCTCCGTTTGTATAACTTAAGTTCCAAACAGTCCCGCTTTCGCTTACAATATGGAGTGCGCTCGCGATCCTCATTCACTCCACCGGACCCGGACGGATACTGAGCATCTACTCGACGGAATGTGCCGCCAAATCGCATGGTTGGTTCCCGACGGGCATCGGGAGCAACACTCTGTCTTCGCGGATCATATGGACGTGAGGTTATTTGATTGGACGTGCCACCAAATCGAAGTGGTGGTTCCGGACGGGCAGTTGCAGCTACAGTGGCTACATGTCTCCGAGGATTATGTTGCACCCGATGAGACCTATGTTCCATAGTGTCGGAGGGAGTGGGCTGGTTTGTCAACCTAAGCTCGACACGATGATCGTATGTGTAAGGGTCATCTCGACGTGTCAACCCCCTCCTCATCGGACGCAGTGCGTTGTCAGATGTATTATGTGGTAATATAGTATTACCACACTCTTCATGGTGAGAATTCATCCATTCTGATAGTCCGCACCATAATTCCCGAATAAACTGTCGAGTGGGATGAACACCGTCGCTTAGGTAACCCCTGTCCCACAAAGAGTTTACTTCTCCAAACAGGAAACGCTCAAAGAGGTATCTCTGTTGCGTTCCCATCGCTCGTATTGCAACTTCTTGGAGATCAAACGTTAATCTCCCCACTCCTAGATGTATGGGGTCCAAGAGTCGCCTTACGTTACGGTGGGTCCTGTTGGCTTCGCGGGCGAGGGCTTGGTCCAACTCTGTAAATCTAAGTTCCCTGGTCAGAGCGTTGTCGCGTTCCTGAACAGGGGAATATCTATCCCTGATGAGATCCCCATACCGGCTATATCTTTCTGAGTTGTGATATACTAAGTCAAGAGGAGGGGGTACCAGTAGCAGTATTTGGATTCCCGGTTGGATCTCTTGACACATTAATGTCAGTCTGTCCACATGTGCCCATTGAGTCCTTACAGAGAAGCGGGGATTTGGGACGATAACCCGGCCCCCTGGAGATCTTGGGCCACGCTCGTAAGCCTCCGTAATGGTTCCCAATACCAACACCCAATCGAACCGACCGGGTTGTGCTCTTATCCGCTCCGTGGTAATGCGTATGATTTCTTCCATACGTAGGCCCATATTTCCCAGATATTCGATGTCCCAATTCAACCTTCTCAACAGGTCCGTAGGTTGGAGTCGCTCCAGCGATCCTATCCATGAATGGCCGACGATCAACATCTGAAATATAATATAACAATGGTAAATGAAGCGAACTGAAAGGAAATGGAGAAAGGAGTTCTCCCCTTCACCATTTCCTGACCAACTCGGTCGCTGGCATGGAAACATATAAACACACATTTCCCAAGGAGGATGGAAAGAGAGATCCATCCACTGACCAACTCGGTCGTTGAGTCAGTCCTTGGGTGCTTCGCCCAATTCATACATCAGCAGGGAACCCCTACTCGTCATTACGACGTGGCCGGCGGTTCAGATGATACTCCAGGGGTGTAGACATAATATATGGATGGACTGCACATTGCCCCCTGCTTCTGGTGACCATCCTACTTTGGCGGAGGTCTACAGTTCTACTAGACGCAATTGGAGAGAAACCCTCGAAATCTAGTTGATTTAACGATTTGTTTACCGTAAGCTCCGATCTTGGCTTTTTCGTGCTGGTTGGAGGGTAGTCCGGGATCTCATCAAGGGCCACCTGACCTTGAGTTTGCTGTAGGCAATCAAAAGTGACAAAAAACGGCGGGTTGGACATCCCACTCGGGTATGATGCAAGCTCAGCGGGGCACACCCCTCGAGCAGGGAAGTCATTGGTATCCACAGAACATGAGACCTCCCCCACTGGCGGTCTCAGTATACTTGAGATCACGGCATTGTGACTCCAAGTGACCCGCGTCTCTGTCCTTACAGTTCCCACCGAGACGGAAGATGGGAACGAACGTTCCGAAAAACTAAACTTACTCCGGAAAGGGGAGGACGTCGGTTCCACTATCCCCTCACCAATAGCCCTGTTTTCACTGGGGTGAATCGACCGCAGGTCATGCTGGGGGCGAACCGGCCGCAGGGCAGTCTGAATATCACCCAGTAAGTGGGTGAACTCCTCATAAAATTCGGGAGACAAGGAGGCTAATTCTTCGACGCCATCCGGTTCATTTGCCGGTGCTATAAGAGCCGGGGGTTGGTTTTGAATTAGAATATCATCGGGAGTCCTTTCCACATCGGTCTCGTCATCATCCACCAAGACAATCCATCGAGGAGTCTTTTGAATATAGTCTGGCGTGTCAATCCATTTCTTTAGTTGACGATGATGAGCCTTTAATACCGGCGAACCCGGAAATCTCCGGTCTTGTAGAAGATACGTGACCCCATTTGGATTAGTTTTAATTATTTCCAAGGGGCCTCTATATCGGTTTCTAAACTTATTGATCACGAGGTCACCAGGGAGTGGAACCTTTAATAACACATTATCCCCATTTTTGAAAGAGGAAAATTTATCACTCCCCGCGTGCCAATAGTCAGGAATTCTCCGTGTTATATCCCTTCCTATCGGCACCTCATGGGCCGTTTTGAGTAAACATTCAGCCGGAGTTAGACCAATCTCTGTATGTATCGTATGGTTATACGTATAAATTACCCTGGGAAGTAGGTCATCCCATTTGGCGGCATCTTTGAGAGTAAGTCGCAAGAATTGATTTAGAGTTCGATTAACTCTTTCGACAACGCCTCCAGACGTCGGACTATAGCTTGTAGTCCGTACATGGACTATTCCCCACTCTCGTAAAAGATCCAGAAACTCTGGTCCCACGAACTCCCTACCGTTATCTGATAGGAGTCGGTCGGGTGACCGTGGGAGAAAGGGAAATATATGCCGTCTACAGGCGTTAGCCACCGTCACTGATTTCTTGTTTGGGAGTGGAACAGCACACACCCACTTTGAGAAGTGGTCCACCAGGACCAAGGCACAACCATGTCCGCGACCAGTTTTTGGGTACGAGACCAAGTCAACAGCCACCAACTCAAATGGATACTCTGTTTTAATTTTAAACATAGGAGGTGCTTTTACAGTATTAGTGACCTTACCTCTCTGACAATGAGGGCAAGATCTTGTCACGTCGGACAATACTTGGGTCATCTTAGGATTCCATACCCATCCCTGTAACAAGTATTCCATCTTTCGCCTACCCACATGAGCATATTCGAGGTGAAGGTCGATTGCCAAATCCACCAGATTTTCTAAAGGGACAACAAAGACAAATTTATCTCCAGTTACCCTTACCAACATCTCACCTCGCATCTGAAGTTGATGACGATATCTCTTGAAGGGCTGTAGTACACCCTTAAAACTGCGGGCGGACATGTTACCTCTGACGATTTTTATTAGTTTAATTAAGGGCGCACGGGAATTCCAATCCCGTAAAACTTCCCAAGGAACAATAGTATCTTGGAGTGCATTTGCCCCATATGTAGAACAAACGGTAGCAATATTCACTCCAAGGAAGAGGGACTCCTGATGGGTAGTTCCGGTAGTGTCCACGACCCCCATCGGATCCGCCTTCACGCCGGATAACAACTCAGGAAAGTCTCCACTTACCCCTGGGTATAAATCTTCACCCAGTGAGAGTCCTCCCACCATGATGCTCAAGATCTCATTTACTGTGGCTGACGAAACCATTGGGAACGTCAGAAACTGATTGACTCCCTCGTTATTCGGATTTGCAACCAGAATGTTATAGTGGACTCCGGCCAAGCATTGTAAATAACACTTTGCAGCAAGACTGTCCTGGCCATATTTTAATACCGATTCAGGCCCATAGTAAACAATGATCTGCACCTGCATCATATCACTATAGACCTGGAGCAATCGCGGCGTAGGTAGCTGTCCGGAGTGCCTCATCAGTTGCAGTTGTCTAGTTATTTGTTTGGAGGGTGTTATATTGTACTTAACTTTATGCATAAGAAGTTCCTCCACCAGTTGCTCCCTTATTTTAAGGTGTCCGTCGATATGTCCCGTCTGATAAACGGAAAGGCACTGAAACATGGAGTTCCCTCCCCCTGGGACCTCTTTCCTATGATATCCCAAGGGCACGTCTTCGGGGCGACAGTTGGAGGGTGGCGAAGGGAGTTGCAACTCCACAGGAGCCCGTGACAGCGCGTCTGCCACTGTGTTCTTTATACCAGGGATGTACATTATATCATAATCTATGTCACTTAGCTCCTCTAGCGTTCTAGCCACTCTACTGTTAACCAGCGGCATATTGTTAAGGAACACCAACGGTTGGTGGTCGGTATATATATGCACCTTAATGCCATACAGGAACGGTTTTAGGGATTTCACTGCCCAACGTATGGCAGCAATCTCACGTTCAGTGGTAGAATAACGCTGTTCAGCCCGGTTAAAAGACGTGGAAACGAAAGCAATGGGCCTTACCGCATCGTTCTGTACTTGCGAAAGACAGGCTCCAGCTCCAATGTCAGAAGCATCAGTATGGAGCTGCAGGGGTGCGGATCCAGGTCGCCTATCGGGGTAGGTCAACACTGTGGGCGACACAAGGGCCTTTTTCAAATATTGAAAAGCCTGCTGACATTCTTTAGTCCAGACTATTTTTTTCTTACCTGTTAACTCACTGAGAGGCTTAGCTATCTCTGAGCAGTTAGGGATATGTCGACGGTAGAAGTTTACCATCCCAAGAAACCGGCGGAGCTCCCGAACCGTATTAGGGACAGGAAAGCTAAGGATACCTTCTACATTTTTACTAATGGGGAGCATCCCTTCTTCTGAAACGTTATGTCCCAAGAAGGTTACTTTCCGCTGGCACAGTTCGGTTTTCGATGGTTTAATCTTAAATCCATGTTCCCCAAGAGCCTTCAAAACTTTCTCGAGGATCTGGACATGCTCCTCAAAGGTCTCACTCATGATCAATATATCGTCAATATACACCATACATTGGTTCCAAGGAATCTCAGCCAGAGCAAACGCCATTCCTCGTTGGAATGTGGCGGGTCCGTTCTTTACTCCGAAGGGCATGCGCAAAAACTCCCAGTGGGATAGAGGAGTCGTAAATGCCGTTTTTTCCACGCTATTCTCCTCTACTTCTACCTGGTAATAACCTTTAATGAGGTCAGCCTTCGTAAACCATTTCTTTCCGTGCAGGTTAAATAGTGTATCGATCAGATTAGGAATTGGAAAACTGTCCCTAACCGTGACCTTATTCAGTTCTCGGTAATCGATACACAACCTGATCGACCCATCAGGTTTACGAACAGGTACCACTGGGGCAGAGTATGGAGAGTGGCTACGTTTGATAATTCCACTTTCCTCGAGTTTCCGACAATTTTGCTCGATCTCTTGCAACATGGGCCCCTGTAATCGACGAACAGGAACAAATATAGGTGTTTCATGTGTGGTTTCTATTCTATGTGTGACATTAGTGGCTTTTCCCACATCACCATCCCCAACTGATATCGCTTCGGGGTGGCGGCCTAGTAGTGCCACCAGTGAATGTTTCTGAGAATCGTTTAGATTAGTATTGGAGCTTAGTTGGAAAACGTCCGTTAACCAATCTTTTCCCTGGGCGACAGAAACGTCTCCCTGTTGTGGACTCTCCGCCAGTTCCACAACATGAGATGGGGTATTAAACACATTCAGATTCTGAACTGTTCCCACCATTTGTCCTTTTGGTAAGGTCATGGAAGATTCCCCAATATTGAACACAGCTACTTTGTGATGGTCTGCCGAAAATTTTACGATTCCAGGTTGAAATTTCAGATGACGGGACTCGGACACGGTTTCAAAGTATGCGGCTTCACCAATGTCACAAACGGAGGTGGACCTAATGGCTATACTGACCAGTTGACATGTATTCGGTGGAATGGTGGCATTTTTGGTCAAAATACATTCTCCATATAGGGGAGGGGGCCCTCGAAGGTCCCTAGCGATGGTTGTTATAGCGGCTCCTTCACGCCGCATTAAGGTCTGTGTTAACATATCTGGCAACAAATTGTTCATGCGAAGCATGTCCACTCCGCAAATGAGGTCGTATTCCATCGCTCCGTCCCCTATAACCAAAAATTCTATGGGATGGGTTTCGAAATCCCAAAACCGCAAGGAGACGGTACACACCCCCAATATGGGTGTCAAAGCATTTCCTACTCCCTTTACTTGGTGCAATGTTGTTTTAGAAAGGGGGAACTTCTCAGGACACAGTCGTCCATATATGGTCTGAGTCATTAAACTAGCTGCCGCGCCCGTATCAATAAGTGCGGCCAAATTGTTTATTTGGGGACTGCCTACCAGAATAGGGCGCACTACGAGCATGTTTCTAGATACACAAAGGTGACTAAGGTCGACCACTCTATCATTTATTTCTTTCACCTGCTGAAACTCTTCTTCCCCATCGAATAGGAGTAAGTCTCCCATGGCCTCATCCGGTACTTGGTTTAGACCATGATGGTGATTTGGGGTTCCTTCATCATCACCAAGGTGAGACAAATCCCCAATTTGCTCCGACCTGTGGTCTATCAGGTCGGAGCACTCTAGTTTTTTGGAAGGGAACCCAATGTCCCAGGAGGAGGTCGACCTCCTCTCCCACGACAGTCTTTACCCCAATGTTCTCCAACACAGAAAGGACACCGTGCTGTCAGTGGAGAGTCAAACGATGGACACTGATCGGGAGTGTGTCCGTGCTGCTTACAGCGAGCACAGATCCCATTAAATACGTAGCACTCGCTCTGTATATGCCCCCGCTTTTGACAATACGTACATAGAGGTCGATCTTCACACTGGGTCATAGTGTGGGTGGTACCACCACAAAAGCGACAAATCATACGTCCGTTACCTCGTGTTACGGGGCCTTCACCCGGTCCAGCCCTAGCTGGGCGTCGGGATCCATTTCCCCGTCGTCCAGGAGGTCCCGAGGCCCTGCGTCCTCCGAACGACTGCGCCGCTCGTCCACCACTTGTGGTGGGGAGAAAACCAGAAGCTTGGGGGGCAAACTCCGGTGAAGGCTGAATGTGGCATTGGGTAGGTTGTTGTGTGTTAGGATACGGTATATTGGGCGCATGCGTGAGCGTGGCCCCAGTGTTAAACTCCATCATCGATCGAGATTGAGGACACATCTCTGCCCATCTGTGCGTCACGTCTTCCGGTGGCCAATCATGGTGATCGCCTGCATCGGCCCAAACCGGTAAGACAGCATGGTTAGTAGGTGGTCGGTGATGACAGGAGGGGTACATTGGTGTTCCTCCCTGACGTCCGCTCGCCATATGGTAAGATCCCCATCCAGCCGGCTCCTGGATATGGCAAAGATCCACCACGGGTGGTGGTCGCGAGACGTCATTATCACCCTCCAACCTCAGATGACGTTCAGTGGCCGATGCAAAAGACACCAGTTGAGACCACTGCATCTGAGTATTTTGTCCCTCTCTAAGGTTAAACTGTGTGTCCTTCACTTTTGCTCGAATAGGTTCGGGCAGTCCTGCCACAAATTTATCAAGTACTATAGGTTGTTGTTTAAGATCGCCCTTGAAACACAATCGAGCTTCGTCCAAGAATCGCACCGCATAGCGCTCCACGTTTTCACCTGGTCGCAGTATTAGTCCCTCGAATCTGTGCAATGGCTCCAGCTGCTGATGCCTACGTCGATCTACATCCCATTGGATTAGTTGTCCTTTTAGGATCCAATAACTACTAGTAGTTTTCATCAGGGCTCGACACATCGAAAGTGCGTCGTCGATAAAGTGTTTATCAAGGAGATGAGAGATTTTGTCTCCTGAACCTGGGTAAATCCTCCCATAGTATTCCTCGAACCCTCCTAAAAACTCTTCCAGGGTGACCACCCCATCCTGGTCGTATATACCGGGAGGTGCAGTTTTGGGTTTCCTATCCCTTGCAACCATTTCCGTCAACATAGCCAACATTTTCTTTTGGTCGTCCAGTTGATCAGCTAACCTTTCAACAGGCGATGGTGGTGGAGGTGTCAGGAACGGGTTGGTATGATTTCCCCCTTGGGACGGTATCACTCGAGCCTGTCCGGGAAATTCCTGGCCGGGATATATGAAGATTGGCGATCCTAAATTGATAGGGGCGTCGGCGAGACCCGCTTGTCCCGGGAACCCCAAGGGAACTGGGCTATCAACCAAGTTCTCTATCCTCGCATCAAAAGGGGTTCCGGGAGTCCTGCCTACCGACTGGGACCAAGCAAGGGCCCCCGACGTCGCCATGGTGGTTACTATTGTAGTCGTGGTGATAGTTCCGGCACCACAACACCGCAAATGGAGGTCGGAACTCAGAAAATAATCATTCATCCCGTCTCTTTCATCTTCGGGAGTTTCCATTGCGTGCATTCAAATAGCAGGAATAATTCGTCCAGGATCACACACAGACGTATGTTAGAATCCCGGGTCTGGGCACCAGTGTTAGAGGATACTCACTGAAGCAATGCTTACCCCGGAGATAAAGGTGATATCTGTTCGATTCTTCTTCCGTCTCCCTGCGTTGCTTCGTCTATTATGATGAGTCTGATCGATCGGTGGGTGTGGCGTTTATTGATCAAGCACCGATTCTCTGGACTCCACAATGTCCTCCTCCGAGTTGATTACATAAAGAAAAGAAACAGAAATATAACGATAAGGATGTAACCACGATATTCTAAGAATTTTACACTGTATTGCACAATATTTCTGCGACCAAGGATGAATAGTAATGCTCACCTGAGGCCAAGATAATCGTCTGAATGCACAATCAAATAAAGTACCCTTGTTAAAAGTTTATAGCCATCGATTGAAAAAGAAAAAAAAACAAATTAACAATTAAGTTTAATAATATGATTATCATTACATCAATGGAAATCGTATCACAATTATTACTATTAATATATGACGTCTCTGGGAGATTGTCGAGCTCGGCTGTAGCCAAGGGGAATAAAGGTCCTATTGGCCCTCTGGCTCCTCCTATATCTAGGAGGTACAGCAATCAGTCGTTCTGATTCGAGCAAGAGCAACAAAAAGAGAGGAAGTCATATTTATATATATATATTTGTGTGTGAATAAATAAGTAATAAATGTAAGGGGGAAGTGCGAGTTTGGGGTGTTGTTTACTTGGTGTATGCTTATGCTGTGACCGGCCGACGCAAATTTAAGGTTCTGTTGGCGGGTTCTCCTACTCTCCCGGTGCGTAGGCCTCCACGAGCCAGGGGGACAGGAGAATTTCCTCGCCGGGTATTCACTCCCACACCGCTGTCGGTGATATCTCACC
The DNA here is from genome assembly GCA_034700725.1 of Trichoniscus pusillus. Taxonomy (NCBI): domain Eukaryota; kingdom Metazoa; phylum Arthropoda; class Malacostraca; order Isopoda; family Trichoniscidae; genus Trichoniscus; species Trichoniscus pusillus. Next base: position 10,274 of record JAQIYL010000012.1, read on the forward strand.
TTGTGTCCGACCTTTGGCAAAGGAGGGACACACAGCAGGGCCGAAGTTCCCCTTACACACCTATATGCTAATACGGGTGCGTAAGTTACCACTCTTGCTTAAATGATAGTAGACGACTTTATGAAGTCGTAGCGCGTCCCGTAGTAGGACATACGCATCTACCTTACCCTGATGATTGGGGTCCTCTGAGTTTGTCGATTGGGGTCCTGTCGACGATCCATGGCGACGTAATTTACTCTGGCGTATCGATGTTGAAGAGACTTGTTGTTGAAGGGTTTAACACTGGGGCCACCCCCACTTGAATCCTGAAACACCAAAAGAACAGCTCCTTGAGAATGGGATCCGAATAGGGTCCATCCTCAAGGGCTGCTTATCAGATTTGTTTTTATCTCAAATAAATGCACCACTATCAACAACAAAACGCCACCTACCACGACAGAGAACGAATGGCCACAAAGCAATGAAGGTCTTAAACTTCGTTAGAAAGATACTAATTAATCCTCAAAAATAGATGTAAAAGTACTAGATAAGGTTATTAAATATTTGTATATAACAATAATAGCTATCTGTAACAAAACAAAGGAATTACTTGTCTGCACGGACAACTCCCCCTGCCTATTCCCCAGCGTACAACGACGTTTACGACCCTATCGGTCGCAACATCTAGGGTTGCACATAGTGGTGAAAGAAACCCCCCTTTTTGTATTACTTCTTCTGGAAACAGGGAGAGAAGATGTCAGTGTTCTCCCCAAGTGAGGAAAAGAAGAGCTGTGTCACTACATACTACATTCCCGACTACGGGTAAGAATGTCGAACAAATTTCAGACCAAAAGAGAAGAGGACTTTGCCGTACACAGGACACTGTCCGGGGTTGTGATGGTCGAGACTGTGTTCGCCACCGCAACCTCGGACAGCTAAACCAAACGTGCCCCATAGAACATATACAAAAAATGGCAAAAATATAAGAAATCAAGAACTGGCCATTTCACTCCTTCACGCCTGTCGCGAAGCGACACACCAGACCCCAACCAACAACATCA
>JAQIYL010000013.1:0-11195 GCA_034700725.1 Trichoniscus pusillus
TGTAAGCGTCAGGCTTAGAAGCTTCTAAAGTACAGCATTATAGGAGTTAGCTCTTATCTATCTATCCTTTACCAATACAGCAACATCATATATATATGAATATATTACAAAATCTTTACACTCATACATTTATATGCATATATATAATAAAATATTTATATTTTATAATAAAAAATATATTTATATTTAAATATTTTAATATTTAGATATAAGTATACTTTAATTTGAAATGTCAATATACATAAATACATTACAACATTTTATATTTATATATATTTAATACTTATGCCATTATATATTTATCAAAAATCATAAAAATATTAATTTATATTATTGCTTGTTTTCAATCAATTTTCTTTAATTTTCGGGAATGTCTTCATTTGCATAACTTGCCGATTTTCTTATTTTGGTTTTCACATTCAAAGTTGTTGGTCGTACATGTGATACGAAAGAAGATCTTCGTAACGGCAATGGTGTCATCCGTCTCATTTTTGGTGATGGATGATATTCTGGCATTGGTAAATGTGACATTTCAGGCATTTCTTCATACGCGGGCATGTCAATTTCTAGGTCACATGCTGGATTAACATGACTAGTATTCATTACACTCAAATCTGTTGAAAAACTAGGAACAGTAATAGTTCTAAAACAAGAGAATTTTGGTACTCCATACAAATAAACATATATAAAATAAATAAGGAGTAGGGTTAATATTAAGGTCCAAAATCCTATCCCTATAAAATTTGACTTTATATATATCAGTTTGTTATTATGTGTGTCTAAATCATTCATCAACTTATTAATATGCTCATCCCAAATCGGAGCTTTTAATGGTTCTTTAATTTTAAATTTACGCTCACTAGAACTCATATTAGTTAAATTTAAAATAATTCGATCGTTTCTCATAAAGTAATTTGGTAAATTTGCTATTACTTTAAAACTTCTTGAATTAAACAATTCAAATTCATTGGTATTCAATCTACATCCTGCTGGTAATGAAAAGGTTCCTTGTATATTTATTTGTGTACTGTTTTTTGGACATGATAATCTAGCTAATACTGGTTTAAGCAGAGATACTAAATAATCATTATTGACATAAATAGTCACTGGTTCGGCTGTACTGTAATTGGTAAAAATACAATTTTCTAGAGAAGATTTAATGATAGATACCGAACAAGGAGTATTTGTATTGTCATATAGAATCATAGGAGTAATCGGTGGACATATAATATGTCTTCTATGAATAATACAATGATCATATTCGTCTTCCGAGAGTTGAAAATAGAAGAAATTAGTATCACTTATGAAAACATAAGGTATAGAGGTTTCGTATCTAATACGATTAGTAATAGATCCATTAGTAAACAAAGTAGGAAAAGGATGTATCTTATATGATGAAAATATAGGAGTATCAAAAAAAGGGATGATAACAATTATTGTGTAATCATCTTCAATGGTAGTCCATGAGAATTTAAGAAATTCTAGTATATTAGATCTGGTAAGAGGAAATATAGGTTGAAGATTAAATTCCATTACAGCTTTCTTTATCAATATTTCTAGATTTTCATAGGCTAAAACATCTGTTGGCGTTTCTCGTCTGTGAGCCATGTCATGTATTTGTAATATGGTTAAATGTACATTAGTAATTTGGGTGATATAATCTGAAATTATATCTAATTGATTGTTTATTATAAGAAAAATTTGTGTTTCTTTGAAATTTTCACTCTTTTGCCTCATCAATAATGTAAGATCATCTAATTGGTTTGTTATGTTTGTAAGAAAAATCGTGTTTTTGTGTAGTTGGTTTATTGCAACTTTAACTATATCATTTCGTTGATCAGTAAAATCTGCTAAAAGTAAGATTTTATGATCGATTTCTTGCAAATCGCTATCTGTAGCAATTCCGAATAAACTTTTCAGAAAAGTCCCCCCAATGTTTATTAAACCTCTTTTTTGTCTGTCAGTTTGTGTTTTCTTTCTAGGATAATTTACCCAATTTAACGACATGATATCATTTAATCGATTAATCGTAGTGTGTAAGTAGGTTTTAGTTGTAATGCCCAAATTTCTTATGTATGCTGTATTTGTTTTTGTTTCTACATTTGTGAAAGGTATGTAGACCTTCTTCTGATTAGACATCATATTCAAAATTACCTGTAAACTTTCTTTGAATGTTTTCAATTGTTTGGAAACATCTTCCGGTAATCTGAGATCTATCGAGATGTCCATATGAGCCTTCACTACCCGAGTGGGTTGTAAGGTCTCAACGACGGATCCAATAGAAAAGTAATTTTCTTCTCCATGTGTCAATTGTAATACTATGAAAACACATAGTATGATCCATTTAGAATCCATATTTCTGCAATTATATCAGCTTTTTAGAATGCTGTCAAATTATATGGAATCTAAAAATTTAAATGTTTTTAAATATGTTTATATATAAATTAGTGTAAATATATATATAAATTAATTTAATTTATCCCCATTTGTTTGTTTTCCCTACTTAATATTTTATCTATTCTAAATTATAACTATTTTTCCTTCTTTGATATTGGAAATATCGGTGTTTTTATACGCGGCGGTAAGATAGGTGAAGGCCTATCTGGTGGTATTAATTGAATATTCCTTTCAGGTAATGGTAAAGGATTTTCCATTCTTTGCCTTAAATTCAATACTTCTCTTTCCTCCATTATTGGAGTCGAATACGCTATAGGCTCTATCGATGGTAGTCTTGATCTGAGCACTCTATCTGATATTCCTACCGGTTTATGAAGTTGTTGTCGGAAATGTGGATCTTCTGCTACATCATCTCCAAATGTATCATCTACTTCATATTTTTTATGTAAATCTAAACTTATACTCTTTTCCAAAGGAATCATATAACTCACTTCTTGTTCGCGTGGAATCATACCATACTCATATCCAACTGCTCCTTCTAACTCTGGTTCTTCTTCAAATTCTATTTGTGACTTTCTTTGTCTATAATACTGAGGATCAGTTTTTCTATCATATTTCGCGGGAGTCTTGATACTATCTAACGTAGTCAAGAATTTCTCCAAACTATCTCCCTCTTCCTCATATTCTCTTTCATAAGGTTCTAGATAAGAATCTTCTAAATAATGACCTTCTGGTTCTAAATTTTCTTCATATAAAGCTAAATCTACAGGCGGAATTACTGGTCTCACTGTTTGATATTCCGTACTGTGTCTTCTCGGAGAATCATACTCTATTCTACTCGGTACCCTAGGTCTTCCTAATCTAGGTGGTAATTTCGGTCTTTCTTGATAAGATATTGGATGCCCTGGATCCATTGTTTCCCATACATTAAACTTAACCTGTTTCTTTACTTGCGGTTTTCTCATATCTATATAATGACTTTTCTCATACGCAATTTCTTCCTCTACTTCTTCTAAAGTCTTATACTTATTAGTATTTGTACGAACCGGTATATTACCATAATCATGTGGTAATATTTGCATATACCCATCTTCATTCGGAGTCATTTCTGGTACTGTTTTAATTATATCGCTATGCACTATCAATTCTTTGCCTGTTTGCTGACTTCTAATAGCATATTTATTTTCACTTAAAATTCGCATTATCCTATATGGTCCTTCCCATTTCTTAAAAAACTTTTGTTGTACCCTTGCAGGTTTAACTGCTCTCACATAACATAAATCTCCAAGCTTAATATTTCTAACTTTTCTTCTCCTATTCTCTAAATTTACCATATTATCTAAATTTCCTTGTAACGTATTGCGAGCTATTTCAAAACGAGTAGCTGCATTTTTTCTTATTTCCTCTACATACTCATTTATCGGTTGTTCTATTTCAGGATCACTCAATTCAACATCTGGTCTAATCAATCTAATCGGTGTCCTGTAATCTCTACCGTACAAAACAAAATAAGGTGAATCACCTAAATGACGATGATGTGTGGTGTTAATGGTAACAGCACACCATGGTAAAAATAGATCCCAATCGGTACAATGAGAATCCATTACTGCACTTAAATACGCTTTAACTTTTTTGTTAACATTCTCGACAGCCCCGTTACCCTGTGGGTGCCTAGGTGTAATATATACATTCCTAATTTTACATATCTTACACAATTGCTGTATAATCTCTGATTTCAATTCAAGACCATTGTCTGATAACAGCACATGCGGTGCTCCATGTCTCGCTATGACACTTTCAATCAACGCATCTGTTACTTCTTTTGTATTCCTACTTTTTAACGTATGCAATTCTGTGTACCTAGTTAACATATCAACAAATGTGATTATGTATTTATTTCCACGAGGAGTTTCATTTAAAGGACCTATGATATCCATCGCAACCTGCGAAAATGGTTCTTCTTTCAAAGGGTAAGTCCTAATAGGTGCTTTAGGAGGAACACTGCCTCTATACTTTAAACAAATCTCACACCTTGCGCAAAAACTTTTAACTCTTTTATCCATCAAAGGAAAATGAAACTTCTGTTGCAACCTTTTCTTTGTATTCTCTGCTGCATAATGCCCTGACGTTAATGAGGCATGATCCATCTCAATAGCCATATTTATAAGATTCTCTGGCAATTCCAACAATCTGCGCTTCGTCAATTGATCCTTATAGTACAAAATATTATCATCTGACAACTCATAAGGACAATTTGGGTTTTCCCTTTCCCCTCTTATCAAAATAATTAAATTTTGAATCCTAGCATCTCGCTTCTGCTCTCTTATTATATCTGACTTCTCAAAAGTCTGCATTTTCTTTACCACAAATACATTTTTACTTTCACTTCTCTCTTGCCTTTCTCTCTCATCAAATTCCTCTTTATTCATGCGCGATAATAGATCGGGAATCACATTACTTTTCCCTGGTCTATATTTTACTTCGGCATTGTATAATGATACTTTCAACGCTATCTTTCCTAGTCTACCGTCAAGATACTTATGACGCATAATACTAACTAACGGAGCATGATCCGTGTAAACTATCGTCTCGTAACCCCAAATGAGATGTTTAAACTTCTGTAAGGCCCACAATATCCCTGTAGCCTCTCTTTCTATCGTACTATATCGGGATTCAGGTCCCGTCAACAATCTACTTATAAACGAAATAGGACGCTCTTTCCCATTCTCTTCCTGAGCAAGCACTGCTCCTAAACCATATCCACTACTATCTGTTGCTACAATAAATGGTTTAGTGAAATCCGGGTAAGTTATTATAGGTTCGCCTAACAAGCTATCTCTTAATTTCTCAAAAGCCTGTTGATGCTCTTCTGTCCATAAGAATATCGCATCCTTCTTTACTAAATTAAAAAGCGGTTTAGCGGTTATAGAAAAATCTGGAATCCAATTCCTATAGAAACCCAAAAATCCGACAAAAGCCTGAATCTGTTTCACAGATTTAGGTACTGGGTATTCTTGTAACGCTTTAGTTTTATTCGGATCTGGTTGTACGCCATCCTTCGAAAGGACGCAACCTAAATATAAAACTTTCGTTTGCATAAACGTACATTTCGATAATTTAATCTTTAAATTAGCTTTCTCTAACCTTTCTAGAATTTTATCTAACTTTTTAAGATGCTCATCCACATTCTTACTAATTATCAAAATATCATCCAAATATATCGCAGCCGAAAAATCTGACATTAGTCCAGCTAATGCTATGGCTAGACATCTGGTGAATACACTAGGACTATTAACTAATCCAAAAGGACAGCGTGTATATTGAAAACTTCCTCGAGAAGGACATTGAAATGTTGTGTAGGGACGTGACTTTCTTTCCAATTCTATTTGATGGTACCCTTGTGCCATATCTAAAGTAGTAAATACTCTTGCCCCATGCAAATTACTTAAAATCTGTTGTATGTTTGGTATCGGATACCTCTCTACTTCTATTTGCTTATTCACCTTCCTCAAATCTAAAACAACCCTAAATTCTCCTGATTTTTTCTTCACTAGTATCAACGGTGAATTCCAACAGCTTTCGGATGGTTCTATAAAACCTTGATGCAAGAGATCATCTATCTCATTCTCAAGTACTTTCATCTGACTATGTGGCACTAAATATTGTGGAACGAATACCACTTCATGTTCCGGTTTTAACTTTATTTGCATCTTAAGAACATTCGTCACTCCCAATGTATCTCCTTTTAGATAAATTGCTTTCCTTCTTTTCTCCAATACATTCAATAACCTTTCCTTTAGTTTTCTATTACCTAAGTACGTATCTTCATTCATACTGTTGCTTATCAACGATTCATAAATCTCCCTTAATTCCCTTGAACCTAACTTATCTGATTCGGATTGTATCTTATTCACATTCACATGTGTACCTACAGCTTTTCTTATATTTCTTGGAGGTTTCTCATTTACTATCAAATATCCTTCCGTAACCTGTTCATTTTCTTGTAACAATACAGGTGAACTAGATAAATTCATTATTTGGACGGTAACTACCGATCCTGTAACAACATCAATTGTTCTCGCAATCTGTAGGCCATAATGCGTATCTGCCGTTTCTACTAACACTTGCATGCCATCTGGCACCGGCATTCCCTCATCCATTTCAACTAACATCTTTTCTCTACATATGCAATTAGGTTGTATTTCTATGTCTTGAATAGCTTTGATTTTCAGTGGCCTAACTAAACTTGACTTTATCTTCTGTAGAAGAGGTGTCGAGTCTCGCGAACCCAAGTTACCGATATTGGAGGTCGGGTCATTACTTACTTCTCTACTATCTTCGACTAACCTATTCATATGTGTATTAGAATTCTTACGCGATGTCTGATTTGACATACTTCCATTTAAATTTTCATTAGCAAAAGAAACTTTCTTCTTTTGTTGCCTAACTCTTTCTAAATCACGATTTACTTTAACACCTTCCCTTATGTCTTGAGATTTCTTCACCTGGCTATGGGGTTTATCCTTCATTACTCCCCCTCCATAAGAATTATAATGAAAACTTCCACTGAAGTTATCCTTCATCATTGCATTTGCAAAATAATCACCTCTCTGGGCTTCCTTAGAGAATTTACAAAGATCATCTATCTTAGATCTCTTAGCCATAGTCGCTACTCTTAAATTAACCACTTGGGACCGTTGTCCCTCTCTGTGAACCTTCTTATTGTTTATAATTAATTGTCCCTTAAAATTCAGAGACCAATCAACATTTTTCAAGAAATCTACTCCAATCAAGACATCAGTGTCATCAGCTACATTGAATTCCTTTGAATCAATTACGTAGCACGGAACTTTATATCTATTCCCTTTCAAAATAAAACAAAAATCTACTTTACCAACTGGTTTCAAAAGTGAAGAATTGATACCACGAATTAATGTACGAGTCCTACTCATTATAAACTTTCTTCCGTTTATTTTATAGAGTCTTTTGAGTGTGCTTGCCTTTATTAAGCTAACTTCAGCTCCAGTATCCAATTGTATAGCTACTCTTTGCTTAGGAGTCAATTGTAAATCTAAAATATAAGAATTCCTCTTATTTTCCTCATAGCTGCACACTCTCAACTGTCTAACTGTTACTACGTGATCCTGTTGGGCCCTGCGTCCCATTGAAAAAAAGACTCTTCCTCAGACATTTCTCCTGTCTCTATGGTTGGAAAGTTATTTCCTTCTGCCTCGCCTTCCACTTCACATGAGGTTCTTCTTACCCCGGTGGCTTTGGCCCTATTGGTATCATTCCTATATTTATTCCCACTTTGTGATGCCCCTCTATATTCCCATCTGGGATTTCTGCATCTTTGTTGCTCTCCTCTCACATGACCTCTCATTTTACAAAAATCACAATATGGGGTATGCTGTCTACATTCATATGCTTTATGCCCCATCTTTCCACATCTATAACATTTCATATTGTATGGCGGTACACTTTCTTTCCCTTTATATTTATTGTCCATTTCGTATCGGGGATAACTACTTTGCTTTCCTTTACGTGGGTAACTACCACCCTGATTATTTTGTGACTTATACTTCTCTACATTCCCCTGATACCTATTATTTCTCTCTTTGTACCTGTCTACATTTTCTGGATATCTATTATTTCTCTCTTTGTACTGATCATTATTGTTATTCATAACAAACTGTTTACTCTCCTTATTCTTATCCTCCATATTCCATCTTTCACTAGTATAAACCCTAGCACTATGTGAGAATCTATTCTTCTTGAAGGTTAATTCAGGCTTGCGTTGCCTCATTTCCATCACTACCTTTCTCATTTCTTTTTTAATTGCCCAAACCTTCTTAAAATCATTATGATACTGATCAGGTAAATTCTTCCTAACTATTGCACCAACTATCCAATTTATACAAAACTCACTAATTGGATTCGCATTATCTACGGTACCATTCACTGAATCTGCGCTTTCCTTTACAGCTGCTAACACTCTATAGTACAGATCCATGAAGGTTTCATCAGACCTCCAATTCATTTCCCAAGCATCTCCCAATAAACATAAACTATCATGTACACGAGCCACTGAGAAGGCTGTGATCAACTCTTTCTTTAAATCATCCCAATTATTTATGAGCCATATTTGCGGATCATCATGTAAAAATCTAAATGCAGGTGAATCTCTAATTACATAGGCGCGTGCCTCTGCTATTTTCGCTTTATCGTTCGTCACTTTTTCACTTTCAAACAAATCTTCCAATAAGGTTACCCATTTCTCTACAGGTAGTATTGAGACTCCTTCAGAATATCCCGAGAAGGATGGAATGTCATTGGGCCTTGATATAAACATACGCCTGCCCTCGTTCCCGTCTCTCCTAACATTATTCCCATTATTCCCATCATTCCCATTGTTATCATTTGCCATTTCAGCGTTACTTAAAATTTTTCTGTCTCTAATCTCTTTTTTATTTATCACTGGTGTATCGGGCGGTGTATGCGACATCCGCTTTCGAAAATTCCTAACTCTATAGTTTTATTTCAAATCGTTTTGAAAAAATTTGCACAACTTGAATCGGTTCGTTGAATATTCAATGTTGTTTGTGAAAAGAGTTTCAGTAACAAATTGGGAAAATGCTGAGTCTTTTAAAGATAAATTGCTCAGCCAGTTATTGAAATATATCTGTATTGACCTGATATATTTCAATACACTGTATTGAAATTGGTTCCAGAAAATTAGTATATATATACCCCTTGTATATAAATACATATAATATCTAAATGGATACAGGAATAAAATAAAATGTTTCTGTGACTATTCTAAGTACCTCATACGTTACGTACAGTACTATAAAAATTTGAAAATTATTTTCCCCAAAATAATTAAAGCTTCCAAAATAAATAGTTTAACACTGGCTAAAGTTAACGAACAGTGTAAACTTCAAAAACATGAAATTTGCATAAATAAATTTACAATGGTATTAAATTTGAACCATTCTTATCCTTACAAGGTCATGTAATGATAAAAAGTTTTTCTGTATTATATTCACCTAATCCTTAGTGGTGGACTGTAGTCGAAATTCTTCCTTCGTCACTATCCTTGCCTGGACTGTAGTCGAATATTGATCCTCCACAAACTTGTGCCGATTAAACTGCCTTGATTGTAGTCGAATGCCAATTCCCCACGATCTTGTGCCGAATTGTAGTCGAAATATCCTTTTCTTCCACGAATTGATGTCCTTTTCTCCACTAGAATGTCCGCCTGGGTTGTAGATGCTGATTTCTATCCTTGTAGACGTGTAGTCGTCCAATGCCTCTTCTATTTTGTCCAACTTCGTAAAAAATGAATTTTTCGATGAAATTCTTGAAGTAATATCCGTAGATTTTTCCTTTTGAAGTTTGATGTTTTCGGTCCGTAGATTTTTCTCCAAAAACGATGTGCAAAATCCGTAGATTTATTTTCATGAAATTTGAGAAATTTCGATGAAATTCGATATCTCAACTCCGTAGACTTATTTTCAACATATATATATCAATATTGTGTATATATATATACAAATGATTTTTTAAATTGAATCAATGTAGATAATAATAATAATAACTCTTCAATTAATAGAATGCAATCACAAATGCATTTACCTTAACGTTGCAGGTCAATTGTTCCACAGTAGTCGCCAAGTAGGTCCGTGTTCTATTCCAAACGTTTCTTCAGTAGGTTCTGCAAGTTCCTATTCCTTGTTGCCAAATCTTTCTTCAGTAGGTCTCTTCAGTAGGTTCCTTGCCAAGTCCTTGTTACGGGTAAGCCAAATTTGTGGCGAGCTTCCTTGCCACTTTGTTTTCAGTCGGTGATGCAAAATTAAACTTGTAGTATTTAACGGACTTTAAAATCTTAAAGTATTTGAAGAGATTACAACACTTAAATATTATCAATATTAAGGCGACCAATAAAATTAAACATTCATTTAATTTTATTATTATATTAATTTGAAATAGTCTTCCATAAGATCATCAATAATAATATTTATTTAAAATGTTATTATTATAATTATTATTATTATTATTATTATTTAAATAATACTTATCAAATATTTTCTGATTCTTCAATTAGTTTCGGAGAGAATTGTAGTCTTCTTATCCCAGCCAATATGGGTTGCTTAGTCTTGAAATATCCATTGTAGATGAAGATGTAATGAGATCGGTCAACTTCTATTGAGATATATTCCTCTTGAGAGCTTCTTCTTCTTATGCTGGTGGTAGTAGTAGGTCTAGAAGTTCTAGTAGTAGTAGTTTCGAAGTAGTAACTTAAGTGTCGACCATATGCCAAAACATTGGTATATATATTACAATCCTGCAGGGGAATGGATGGAGGAAAGGGGTCTTCTCCTTTAGGATATCCTTTCCCTGTTGGTTTCTCCAGATATCAGACGTAAAAACCTGATGACGTCGAATTAGAAATTCCATTTTATAACGGAAACGTTTTGTCGCTTTGAAGCTAAAATACGGGATATGGATTGTCGTTTTTGTTTCGCAATTACATTGTTAATTTAATATCAAATAATAATAATAAGAATATTATATTATAATATATAATATATATTATATTTAATATTATAGTAATATAACAATATTACAATAATTACTCCCCCTCTAAGAGAAGCAATGTATTTAAATTTAAAAAATCATAATACATTTTATAAGAAAAATACAGTTATATTTAAATATTTTAATATTTAAACATAATCATATCTTAACTCAACGATATATATATATAAATATATTAACATTTTGCATCCATATAT
>JAQIYL010000014.1:0-11087 GCA_034700725.1 Trichoniscus pusillus
CAAAAAAAAAATATATATATTTCTTTCATAGAAATGGAAAAATAAAAAAAAATAGTAACGGTTTTCACTCAGTTCATCTTATAAGGAGTCTTTATCAATTTTCTATTCAACATTCATTGAATTCTTGTTCCATGGGAGTCACATTCCTCGGAACGTATTCTTCATCTGGTTCAGCCAAAAGCGCAGTTTCTTCAGCGTTACTTATTTCTGTAGGAGATTGTAAATTTAACGCTTCGAATTCGTCGTACGGTGTAACAATATTTATGGGTAAATCAATAAGTTCGAATGATGCAGGTAAGTTCGCTTCTCCCTCTGGCATATGTGGTTCCGTTTCCCGTGGGGTCAAAGTGGCGGTAAAATATCCTGTGGTATTTTCTAAGGTTCCTGTAGTACACGGTGGCAGAATAGATGGTGGAGTATAAGAATGTTCAATTCTTGTCGGAAGTCTCTCAGAAGATGTAGAAGGTCCATAGTTAATTGAAGGATGTGATGATGAAGGAATATTATAAGGATTCAAATGAGCTCTTCTCTCTCTTCTCCTAATTTTTGAAGGTTTTTCTCTATTCGTCAAATAGCGAGGTTCATTGGTTGGTTTAGCTGGAGCATATAGTCTGAACCTCCACCTTCGATCCATCGATTGTAGATGAACTATGGTAGATACCATACTATAAAGCTTTGTACATTTTCTTTCTTCTGAATTTGTTCCAATTATACTGATCGTTGATTGGTATAACCTCCATAACGTAGAGTCTCGAAGGCTCCATAAGGCTTGTTGAAAACTTCTGCAGGTCTTTGAGTCTTTTACATTTTTTAGTTCGATTTCTACAACTTCCTTCTGTCCATAGCTTCTTTTTAGTGTTTTACCAGCATCGTATTCAAGGTCCAATCTTCGTCCGGGCTTTTCAACATCATCAACCACATATATTTCCACATTCCAATCCGTTTTTTCAGCTTCCATTGTCAGCTTCAAATCTCTAAAGAAGTTCCCAGCGAAATACTCCCTTTCTGCAGCGCTTAGGGGTTGTTCTAATTGACTCATTTTGAGTTAGCTCGTTTCCTTCTGGAAAATAAGAAAAAAAAATTCTATTAAATACTATCTGGAATTTTATATATATATATATATTAATGAACATATAATAAATAATATTTAATTAGTTAATAATTATATCTTCGTAATATCATGTCGTAGCGTTTCCTTAAAACATAGTCTAAACTATCTAATCTTTAACAGATTCCCTTGGTATCCCAGATGGTGATTGGTCGTGCACAACCAATTCAACATCTCTCCCGATCGTGTCTAACTTCTAACGTCCCCTAAAGTAAGTTAGAGTGAATTTACAAAGCGGAAAGGGTGAGAAAAGAATTAATATATAAACATTATATAAGATGAAACGATGTCATTCCCCTTTGTATCTTCAAAAGACTAGATAAGATACCGATATCATCAATACCGTGATATCATCCATGATTCAAAAATCATAATACATAGTCAACAATACTTCGAAAATCATATTCGTAATCAACAATATTCAACGCGGTGTCGACGACAAAAAAAATATATACATATAAAATTAGATTATTCGCAAAATAACTCACACACATACAAAAAAAAATATAATATTCGTAATCCTATATTTTTCTGTTCCTTTATCTATCTATATCATCGTTCTAGATCATGAGTATTTTTATTACAAGAAAAATAAAGATTATATTGACGAGCTGCATAAAATTCATACTATTAATTCGGTTAGCATATTCGACTGGTCTATCTGTTACCCACGGTTGATTAGTTACTTGTCCTTGTGATCTTAATTGATATCTCGAATTTATGTTTTCCCTAATATTTGGTATATTTATTCGGTTCGGTGTATGTACATAATCAAAACATTCTTCCTCGTCTTCGGAAGATTCGTCATTAATAGAGTTGTCGATCTCTCGATTTACAGTATTTTGAATTTCCTCTGATCTATTAATAGTAGGAATTAATTCATTAGGCGTGAGACATTTTTTTAAACGATTAATATGTACTTTCTCCTCTCGTTTGTGCAAATCATAAATCGGTTTAATAACATAATTATATGGAGTGAACTTTTCCTTTATGCGGTAAGGCCCTACAAATCGGTTTTTAAATTTCGAACCAACTCCCACTCTATATTCGTTTCTTAAAAGTACTAAATCTCCTACTTCAAATTGTTTAAAATTTCGTGTACGATAATATTTTACATTTCTATCATGAGCTAGATTATTAGATTCTTGAGCTGTTTTATAGGCCTGATTCATATGAGTTAATAAATTCGATTTATAATTATTATGATCAATTATGTGAGTTTTAGCTCCTCTTATTAAATCGGATAATGGTAAGTTCGCGTCTCTTCCGAAAAAAAGAAAAAATGGTATTTCATTTATGCTTTTATTATATGAACTATTTAGTGCTAAAATAACGAAAGATAAATAATTCTCCCATTCATTATAATCAGCATGCATTACTGATCCTAATGCCTGTTTTATATATCTGTGATTTCGTTCACAGATAGCGTTCGACTGAGGATGAAAGGTAGTGGTATAATGCAATCTTGTGTTTATTATTTCACATACTGCTCGGAATAATTCGGAGTGAAATTGACTGCCATTGTCCAGAGTTATATGTAAGGGCGCAGAGAATGTAGTTATATATGTAATTAATTTTTCGACTATTGTTTCTTTTGTTATATTTGGTTACAGTAAGCTTGGGAAAATCGCGAAAAGAGATCAATAACAGTAAAAGCATATTTATTCCCTTTAGTAGACATAGGAAACGGTCCTATTAAATCTACTCCTATCCAAATTCCAGGAGATGTGATTGGCGGAAAACCTTGAATAGGTGCACGAATATTTCCATATGGAGAGAATTTTTGACAAGTGAGACATCGAGCTACATAATCTTTAATGTCTTTAATTAAATTAGGCCAATAAAACAATTCTTCTGCTCGATACAGCGTTTTAGTAAATCCAAAATGAAAATTTAAATTTGATTCATGAGCTAAATACATCGCGTGTTTTTTTATCGATTGAGGAATTATTATTACTGCTTTATACGGTCGGTTATGATCATTCAATGTTATAAAATGTAGGCAATTATCAATCATATTGAACTTTGTTAAATCTACATCTTGCGGTATGCCTTCGATATTATTACCTTCTAAATAACAAATTATTGGTCCCCACAATGGATCTAATAATTGTTCTTTTCTTACAACGGTTATGTTTAAAATTTTGAGCACGTCTTTGGTTTTTAAGTTTTGTTCGTTTGGTTTATTTTGATTTGAATTTGCGGTTTCATCCAAATAGTTACTTGTGTTATTTTCATTTCCTATAAAATTTAAACTCCGGCTTAAAGCGTCTGGGATAATATGGGCTTTCCCTGCTTTGTATTTAATATCAAATGTGTATTCTGAAAGTAACATTGCCCATCTAGCTACTCGCGGTGTTTGAGCTTTAAATTTGAATAGATAACGTAAAGAACTATGATCTACTACAGCAGTGAATTTATGGCCATACAAATAATAATCAAAATGCTTAATACTGCTTACTAAAGCTAACGCTTCTTTGTCCGTGGTGGCGTATCTCTGCTCTATTTCGCTAAGTTTCCTTGAATAATAAGCAATAGGCCTATCTAACCCTTCGATTTCTTGAGTTAGTACGCATCCTACTGCAACGTCGCTACTGTCAGTATGTAAGACAAAAGGTCTATTAAAATCGGGATATATTAAGATCGGAGGATTTATTAGTGATAATTTTAAAATTTGGAATGCGTTTTCTTCTCGATCTGTCCAATTAAATCTAACCTTCTTTTTCGTAAGATTTGTCAAAGGTGAAGCCTTTTCGGAAAAATTCTCTATAAATTTCCTATAGTAAGCCAAAATTCCTAAAAATCTCCTAACTCCTCTTACATTAATAGGTCGTTCATAATCCCTTATCCCTTGTACTTTTACAGGATCTACTTCTATTCCCCGTTCTGAAACTATGTGTCCTAGGTATTTAACGGATTTTTTTGCAAAAGAGCATTTACTTAAAGTTAATTTAAGCCCTGACGACTCAAAGATTTTTAAAACTTCTTCTAAATGATCTAAATGCTCCTCGAAAGTAGTTGAAAACGTAATTAAGTCGTCCATAAAAACGTAAGCTATTCTTCCTATACATTTCGAAAACAAGCAAGACATTACTCTACAAAAGGTTGCAGGACTTCCCGTTAACCCAAAAGGCATACGTTTGAAGCAATAGCTTTTATAGCCTACGTGAAATTGAGTCTTCCCACGATCACGTTCGTCTAATGGAATCTGGAAAAATCCCTTTAGAGCGTCTAAAACGGAAAAATACTTCGCCCCTTTTAAGTTTTCTAAAACTTCATCAATTCTAGGCATTATTATTACTTCCTTTTTAGTTACTGCATTTAAATTCCTAGCATCGAAAACGAATCTATAAGTACCGTCTGATTTTCGCACTAATAAAACAGGACAGTTCCATTCGCTATTTGATTCAGTTACAACATCCATTTCTAACATTTTCTCTACATGTTTCTCTAATTCTTTTTGTGTAACTTGCGGAAGTCTATACTGCGGAGTGCAGATTGCTTTAGTATTACCCGTATCTATTTTGTGAGTAATTAGATCGCATAAGCCTATATCTTCGGCGTTTTTAGCAAAAACTCTTTCATATTTATTTATTAAACTAATTAATTTTGTTTGTTCTTGACTATTTAAATGCGTAAGGTCTATCTGTTCTATGTTAAATTTATTTCCGGTTTCTAATAAATCAGGTTCATTATCTGGGTTTATGCTCTCTACGGTAGCTATTTTCCCTATAATTTCTTTAGAATCTAAAATTAATTCATGATCGAGATAATTTGCTAAACTAATTGGAATCTGTCCCTTTTCATTTACGTTGCCTAAAATTCTACCCACTTGCATTCCTTCAATATTGTTATTAGGTTCTACAACTATACATTTATTTTTATGTATGCTATTTACTGTCCCATAGTACCGTACATATGAGTGAGGCGGTAATATTAATTTCGTTCCTATCTTTACAAGATCATTTTCTTTTAAACTTACATTATTGCTATTAGGATTTGGCGGTAATAATCCTTCAGGATTGAATTTATGTTGTATATTCTTTAATGAAATCGTTTTCTTATCAAAATTAATAGATATAGGATTCAAACGCGAAAGAATGTCTCTCCCAATGAGAATTTCTCCAGGAAAAGCTGTTTCAGTTAATATATATACAAAATGCTTATAAGAAAAAGGTCCTATTTTAAAATTTAATAATATTTTGCCGATAATTATTATATCTTCTCCAGTTACAGAACTAAGTTTTAAATCAACTCTTTTTATTTTACTAGATAAGTTGCCTTCACTTTTAATTCGATCTATAGTTTTTATATTAGCTATCGACAAAGAAGACCCAGAATCAATGAAACAATCTAAATTTACATCATTTACTGTCAATTGTATAATTATAGTATTAGTCTCTAACTTAGGATTAAAACAATCGCTCGGTTTGAATCCTCCATCTAGTTTTTTGGAAAAGATGGGGGTGGAATATTCGGATTATATTTAGGTCGCGCATTCATACTCATTTGGTTCCTAAATGATCGGCAGTCTCTTTTATAATGCCCTCTTTTATGGCAAAAGTAGCACTCCACTTCTGAGAGTGGTCGATATCCTACAAAATTTCCTCGTTGGAAGTTTTGGCTATCATTTCTCGTATTTGGCTCTAAATTCGTGTTTGCTAAAGCTAACATAGGCCTACGTGTAGGCGCTAACTTTTCGGCTTTAATCGCGGCCTGCAGGCATTGTTCGTACCTGTCAAATTCGTGTAGGCCAATCAATTTCTTTATTTCGTAATTTAAACCGTTAATAAAGATGGAGATCAAAAATTGATCGCGTGTATCTAAATCTTGGAATTCACTTAATACTTCGCAAACATTCGAACAGGTTTCGTCTAACTGACTAGCATAATCTTTGACCGATAAATTATTCTGTTTTACAGAAGTAAGTCTTTGGTAGGCTTCTCTTTTTGTAATGAGCGGTTTAAATCGATTAATTAAGGAACTACTCAGAGTTTCGTAATCGCATTCATTAAGTTCGGATTGAGCTTCTATAAAAGAAAGAGCATTATCGACGCACAGATATCTTAATATTTCCACTTTATGCTCATCAGTCCACCCTTCCAATCGCGCTCGTATATCTAATTGTTTTAAAAACTTTACAATATCTCCCTTCCCATCATAAGTCTTGAGCCGGCCTAATACAGAAGAAAATGGCGTATGCCCACTCGTAGTAGAAGTTTCCGCTTCGGCCATTTTGTTTTTATTTTATTTTATGTATTTATATTCGTTTTTGTTTTACACTTTAGTCACCAATTCAAAAATAACCATTTATTGACTTTAGTTATTTATCTCTTTATTTATTTATTTTTTATTTATTTATTTGAATTATGTGGCTGGCCATATAAGGTCTTACACCGCTGCTGCCAATATGTATACTCAAATTTATAGCAGGTATAATTAAAAGATTATGAAAAACAATTATTTATTATTTAATGAAAAATTTGGCCACAAGTTATAAATTGAGCAACACAAAAGAAATTAAGGTAGCGTGGTTTACAGCAGATTTGAGAATAGTTGCTCTTCATGGAGGAACATAAGGTTCATTTAATAATATAAGTAATTACAGTCAAAAATAGTTATCATGAATTAGGCTATAAAATTATTAATAGTTACAACACGATATATATATATAATATAAATATAGTTTACCAACCATTGTCTGATGATTTGAGAACCGTTATGTAGTGTAATAAATATAGAATTTGAGGAAATTAGAGTAGGAAATAGATGGTAGCCTTCCGGCCTCTAATACAGTCCGTCTCGGACCATCCGTCTAATAGAGATATATGCTACCCCTAGTATAAGCTTTGCAGCTCATAATAAAGATATTTCTCGATCTTTACAAGTCAGTTGTTTACAGGAATTGCGTCCCGTATGATCAATCCTATTCGGACCATGGTAAAAGCTATGCAGCCTTTAGTATAAGTTTTTCAACCTATGAGTCAGTCAGTCGGTGTACAGGAATTGCGTCCCGTATGATCAGTCCTTTCCGGACCATAGTAAAGGTCTTTCGACCCTTATGATCAATCCTGTCCGGACCATAGTAAAAGTCTTTCGACCTGTGGTTTGTCAATAAGAATATTGCTACTCTTCGTACAAGTCTTTCAACCAGTAGTAAAGGGTTCACAGCCTTTAGGGGTCGGTATAGGTATTACTACCCATAGTATTGCTCTTTCAAACAATGGTATAGACCTATTCGACCTATGGTAACAACTGCTCAGTTGGTAATAAATTAGAAGAAAGAGGAATAACTTAAGAATATATTAAGAAATGTAATTAGAATATCTTTAATAGAGTGTGAATGAGCGTAGTATATATATGAGTGTGCGTATTGGTGTGTGCATGGCATTTGTCCTACAAATACCATGTGAGTAATGCTCACACGGGAAATGGAATCACGGACTCCCTGTCCCATCCATACCCAAGCGATTACTGAATATTTTTGACCAGCTCTCTTTCTTTTATAATCGCGAACCATTCTAAGATTTCGCTCTGCTGCCATGTATTTATACTTTATTCGTATTTTCAATTATATTTATATTAAAGCTTATTAATGATCTTAAAATTACATATTATTATCATCTAGTTATTCAATTACAATAATATAACTATAAAAACAATATTTAACATTAATTAAATATTTATACATCTTTAAGTATAATCACTCGGAACGATAATGCAATTAGATGCTTTAGTCATTGCCAGACGCAAGATACATTTTTATCAACTTAACAATATTATATTATAATGATTTCAAATTTAATAATATTAACAATCATATTCTAATAATATGTAGAATCCATTAATTCAACCTAAATATCTTCAAATAAAATGCTTAAAGTATTATTCAAGAAAATAATGAGAGACGCCATTTCATAAAATACAAAATAAATTATTGGATGCTGTTTCCTACCCCTAACTGCACTTCACAATATTGGCTTGAGTGTCTCTATTTAATTCATTCAATTTCGAATTCGATTTATTGAAATAATACAAATATTAAATATATAAAAGTCCCTTTCAAGATTTCAAAAACATCGAAAATTCGAATTTGAATGATCAACTATTAATTCATAACCAAAGAAATAACATTTTACAATTTGAATCCTATAATTTATACATGTCAAAAGAAATAATAATCAATCACAATAATGTCGGTAGAGATCGTCAATAGATTATAGCAATGAATAATAAGTAAAAAAAAAAGAAGTTCAACTTATAATACTTATGAGCTTACTTAAATTTTCTTTATATGAGTATAATAATTCAACATCAAGAATAAGATTTAACTTTGCTTAACTTCCTTAAAGATTAATCTAAACGAGGCATTATCTTATCGCAACATATACTGATGGAAATTACTTCAAATAAAATCTAGGCGAGACATTATTTGTATCACAATAATATACTTCAAATACAATCTCTTAATATCCTAATATCTTGAATCATTTCAACTTATTTGTCAACTTCACTAATAAATAATTCATTTGTCACAATATCTCAAAAAAAAAATTCTCATTTACATCTATGTTGGTCAACATATTGTTTCCTCAAAATCATCTATATGGAACAGTTCTTCAATACAACATAATCTCTAAAAAAAATTCGACTCTAAACAACATGCAAGATCAAAACAGAGCCTAATATATTAACCTCTTAAATAAATTAACGCAATGAACAGCGCTACTTGATATGAAAAAAAAAATTCTCGACATGAGATTCGAACCGGGGACATTCAGATTAGAAGTCTACGGTGCTAACCACTACACCATGATGGTACCAGATTGAATACTCAATCGTGGACTCGAATCAATTGCACTAGGCAATCATGAAACAGTTTTACACTCTTTCTCGACCACACTCAGGACAATGGTAGCATTTAATTCAAAGAATCCAGCCTACAGAAGTTTAACATTTAGATGGAAAATGGGTAATATAAAGGAGTGCAAAAATCTCTTCTGAAGATACTAACAATTTTAAGAACTTAGTTGAATTCGGGAGGGGAATTTGACTTCTTAACAGAGGCGTAAATAAATCAAAATCTTTAATAAATTCACTTAGTATCCCAGATGATGAATAGTCGTGCACAAACTAAACCAACATCTCAACAGGTCATGTCTAACATCTAACGTCCCCTAAAGTAAGTTAGAGTGAATTTACAAGCGGAAAGGGTGAGAAAAGAATTAATATATAAACACTATATAAAATGAAAACGATGTCATTCCTCCTTGTATTTTCAAAAGACTAAACAAGATACTTTCTAAATCTCTGTTAATTCCATCAATAACTGTAGCTGCTGCGCTACTTCTCCATCGGTACCGAATATAGCTGCGGCGCTATAAATTCAATGTCAACTCAACTAACTGGGGTTTGGGCGATCGCGGAAATATTTTAAGCAATACAACCTTCATTCAACTGTTCACAACAAAATCCAAATATATAAGCAACTTTTAACTCGAAATAACAATAACTAACTTCTTCAAGTACAATATCTAAACAAGCTTATTCTATATTTCACAAAAATAAATGACAAACGTAAATTAAACTCAACAATCCTAAGATAATCACAGCAATGCTCTCCTAATCAACACAACAGATCGATTTATCGTTTCATTACAAAAAAAAATCCTTCTTAAAATTCAATGACGCACCGTTATACTTAACTGGTTCTAAATAAATAACTAGCACTGTATTAGCCTCGAATTAGATATAGCTTATTCATAAATATGTAAGCAAAATCTCGTTATTTATTTTAAATGACTCACTTTAAATCAACAGTATTATAGAGTTGAACGAATGAAAATAATAAAAAAATAATAATTGTCAATTAATCATCATTACTTCTATTCAGCCTTTAAGATACATATAATTACATTATTACATTTACTAAAATATTTAGTTTTCATTGAGTTTACATTTCTTTATATAGCCTATTAATTTACATAATATCTTTTGTTTTCCTTTAATACAATAATATACGGTACATAATATATACAACAGAATGATAACTGAATACGTAAAAAAAAGATTAGTGTTAGGCTGATTATAAATATCATTACTAATTTATTTATATTGTAGGCTCACTGATATGTCTCAATTTAATTTTTATTAGAAAAATGATTTTAAAATATTCTTAAAACTTTTAAACTCTTAGCTCCACAACTATTTTCTTAACAAGGTCACTGCTCTATTAGAGTAAATCTTATTAACTGAACAATATGTTCACTATATGAAATTAATATAACAAAAAAAATTAGCCGGCTGACCATTAATTAAAAAAAATGTCCCACCGCAATGCTAAACCAATTTGTATACTCCAAATTTAACCAGCCAGCAGCTATAATGATAATTTGCTCTAGAGATCAGTAACCTTAATAAGTTTGTGGAGGTCAAATAAAAGATTATTAAAAACACACATTTAATAAGAAATAAATGATATAGACAAAAATTAATAAATGTTATAAATTAATAATAGGCAAGAAATTAATAAGATAAATATATAATAGTGGTAGCGACCCAAAGCAAAAGGCTAGAATGAGACAGTGGCTCTTCAGAGTAAACATAGATTCATAGAATATTTATAATTATATAACACTTTATATTATATTACGAACTTCACTAAGAAAAAGACAATTATATATTACTTGAGTTAGGCCTCGATATGATATTTATAAATTACATATGACTATTTAAAGATTTATGACAATAACTTTAATTAAAATACCATACAACTTCATCTGAATCCTTGATCTCTCTCCCTAAGAGATCAATATTAGTGTAGGTTCTGTATAGAGAAGGGGTGTGATAGAAGAGAATAAAGAAATGGCTTTCCAGCCCTTAATACAGCCCATCTCGGACTGTCCGTCTAATAGAGATATATGCTACCCCTAGTATAAGCTTTGCAGCTCATAATAAAGATATTTCTCGATCTTTACAA
>JAQIYL010000015.1:0-11016 GCA_034700725.1 Trichoniscus pusillus
TCAAAAGAGTTTTCTGATTTGACATATCCTCCATCTGGAATCAAAATTAAACAAAATTAATCATACAATTGACCATTCTTGCTACTTCACCCATTTCAACCACAATCCAATTCAATTTCCATATCACTCTCTCATAAACCATGTTCATTCTTATTAATTGTTACTTAAAAACAATTTCGAATATAGTCTCTCATAAGCCACGACTGTGTATTTCTTTTAATGTTCCTCAAAAGCAATTCCGAATCCGATAGAGCCACTCCTCTTCGTACATCTGATATGCCAGTTAATTCATTACTGTCTTCGTTTTCATTTTCTTCCGAAGAATCACTTTCCGTAATTTTACTTTCACTTGCTGATGTACTGATTTCACGGAAACCTCTTTCTATGGCAATTGTTTTTGCCCTTCGTGGCCGAATCATTGACTTATCCATCACAGTATTCACTGTACTCCTTCTAACTCGCATTTCTTCCGAAGATGTGAAGTTTTGACTATTTCTTCTTACTACTCCTCTTGCTACTAATCTGAATGGCTCCACTGGAGGATCTTCATTTTCGTCCGAAGATGATGAATCTTGGCTGCTTCCTCTAATTCTGCGCCTATACGGTCTCTTTCTCATCGTCGCCAGTCTAAATTGATCCGGTGGCGGGTTTCTTAATACTGGAGTCACTCCCTCTTTGCTTATTTCATTCTTCGTTTCTTCTTTTTCTTCGTTTATCATCTTTTTATCGTCATTTTTCTCATTATTACCGAAAACAAAACTTTCTACACCAGCTATCACACTCTTATCGAACTGATAAAAATCTTCTAACGGGACGAAATCATCCCCTAATTTCGGTCTTCTTATTACTTCAGAATGCTCTTCTTCTTCTCTTTCTTCTACCGCAAACTTCTTCAAATAGTTCGGCAATTCTTTCCACTCTTTCAATTGTGAATGATGAACATTATGTATTATCTTGCCTGTCTTTTCTGAAACTAAGTCGTATACCACTTCTCCAATTCGTTTAGCTATCCTATATGGCCCATCGAAGGTGTTTTCCAATTTATTCGTCGTTAAGTTTCCTTTCTTGATAACTAACTTCAGCACATTATCACCCTGTTTATAAGGTACAAAATTCGATGATGCTTGCTTCCACGGTTCCTTTTCATGTCTATTAACAACGGCGTTGCCCAGAAACACACTTGCTGGGGTCTGTCTTATCTCACTATGGAAGGTGTTGTTGTAAACATCGACCACATATTGGAGGCACATATCCCATTCTTTATCGTCTTGTACCGTCATTCTCAATAATTTTAATAAACTTTGATTTCCAACTTCTGCCGCTCCGTTAGTACTCGGTACGTACGGAACTGAAAACCTTTGAATTATTCCCTCTTTTTTCAAATAATTTTCCATTTTGTAGTTACGGAATTCTTTACCATTATCTGATTGTAAAATATCTGGTTTTTTCAACATAGTAGGAAATATTCTATCTTTCAACGCCATTAAAACTGCATCTGCGGATTTATTCCTTATTGCTGCCGCACTCATCCACTTGGAAAACATATCGATACAGATCAGAATATATTGGAATCCTTGTCTCGTTCTAGGCAGTTCTAGTAAATCAACAGCAACCTGTTCAAATGCCTTTTCAGGTTGTATTCTGGACACTCTTGGAGTCGGCGTTCTAGCTGCTCTCCCTTTCATTTTTTGACAATCCATACAGCATTTTGTTACGTCACTTAATATCAAATACATCCGTGGGCACCAAATTACTTCTTTTAATTTATTCATCAATTTGTCTCTGCCAATGTGCGCAAATTTCCTGTGTGTGCTAACGGCTAGCCCGGACACAGCATGGAAATTGCCTACTAATAAATATTCTCCACCTTCTTCATAATAAATTGCTCCTTCACACACTGATAATCTTCTTAGATGTCTTATATATTTCCACAGAGATTTCCTTCCTTTCAACAACTCGCATCTCCTTTGATAAGAAATCGGAGCCATGATTATCCTCTTTAGATGTTGTAAACATTTACTTTTCTTTTGATCACGTCGGATATCCTCTATTAATTGTCCACGGTTATTTTTGTATTCCAAATTGTTCACCAAGAAACTTCTATTATTATCTTCTGTATTTTGTTTCGGGGGTCTTTTATTCATAAAACATTTTCTTTTATCTTCGTTACTTTCTTTTCTTTGTTTAGGCGGTTCCCTGTTTTCATTTGCTTGAATTGCCACCTTTATTTCATCCACCTTTTTCTCTGGTATTTGTATAGAATTCATCGTCAATTGTGGATTCTCTGTTTGCATTCGTCGGTATAAATTCACCAAACCTACTGACTCCACTTGGAAAACTTCTTTATTTTCCCTGTCGACTTGGAATCTACCTCTCATCTCTTCTTCCTCCGTCGCTGTCGATAATTCAAATAACACCGGCGAATCTTCTAGTTCTCCTTTTTCGTCTAAGCTTTTTATTTCTTCTTTAGTATCCTCCCCTTTCCATAACATGTCGAAGTGGATACCCTGCTGACTCTTAAGATATATTGTTTTATCATATTCGTTCCCATAGATTACAGGATCTTTTTCCGTTTCGTATATTAATATTCGAACTTTATTTTTATTGCTCACCGCAAGTACGGCTTCAGCTATCACCAAAGTTCCTTCTATGGCCATTCTTTTTAAGGTACTTCTCATTCGAGCGTCTAGTTTTATATTATATTTTTCAGGGTTTCTTTCCAACTCCTCTATTGCTTCTCTCCTTAGTCTTACATGGTCATATTTGTGTCCCGTTAACCCTAAAGATAGAGCTTTAAAAATGGAGTCACCTCCACCCTCAATTTTCTTCAAACAAAATCCGTTCGGGATTCTATTTAATTCTGCTCCGGTTTGTTCCACTAGGTCTTCTTCTTCTGGAATTCTGGATAGAAAATCCGCGATTAAATTACTTTTCCCTGGCAAATATTTTATCACATAATCGTACTCTGCTAGATCTACCAATGTACGAGCTATCCGGCTGTTCGTATTAGCCATATTATGTAAAAATGTTAAAGGTCGATGGTCAGAAAACAGTACAAAGTGTTGGGCAGTTAGTATCGATCTAAAAGTCTTGACTCCCCATCTTAATGCCGTCAGTTCTCTATCCAACACTGAATAATTTTGCTGTGCCCGATTGAAAGTGGTAGAAGCATAAGCAATTATACGCTTCATTCCGTCTTGGTCTTGCTTTAGTACAGCACCCGCCGCTTTAGCCGAAGCGTCAACATACAATTCAAGTGGGTTATCCCCGTTATATCGAGGAAAGGCCAATACCGGTGGAGACGTCATTATTTGTTTAATCTTCTCGAAACAGTCTTGACATTCAACCGTCCAATTCAAATATTTCCCCGATGTTATTGCAGTTAATTGCTTGGTCAATTCAGACATTTTAGGGATGAATTTACGATAATAATTGACCATCCCCAAAAAGCTTTGTAGTCTTTTAATTGTCGATGGTACTGGGAAATTAAGAATCTTGTCTATATTTTTCTGTAAGGGTTCTATTCCATTTGCTGTTAATTTATGTCCCAAATACTCTACATCCTTCCGGAATATATCACATTTTTCTGGCCGAAGTTTCAATCCAAATTCATCCAATCGCTTGAATACTTCCTCTACTCTATAAAGATGCGTCTCGAAGTCAGGCGTCATCATGAGGACGTCGTCAAGGTACACTGCCAATTCGCCCCATGGCATATTTGACAATGCCAGATTTAACAGTCTCTGAAACGCAGAAGCCGCTATCGACAATCCCATAGGGAGCCTTGTGAATCGAGCATGTGTCCCTCCTACGGTGAACGATGTACAATCACGACTTTCTTCATCCAACTCAATATGATAGTATGCTTTGACAAGGTCAAGAGTCGAGAAATATTTATTGCCGCTGCAACTAGTAATGATGTTATCAATATTAGTTAAGGGATAAGCGTCTTTAACTAATCTTTCGTTTAACTTTCGGTAATCGATGCACAAACGCACCGAGCCGTCCTTCTTTATAATTGGCACTACCGGACTACTCCATAGTGAATAGGAATCCTCGATGACTTCCATGTCCTTCAATAATTTTACTTCCTTCTCAATTTTCTCCTGAACTCTCGGATTAAATCTTCTTATTTTCTGCTTTATCGGTTCATCATTAGTAAGCTTCAATTTCTGAATAAGTTTAGTTGTTTTTCCTATATCTTTTTCTCCCTTACTGATAAGATTCGGATATTTATTCACCATATTAATCACTTCATTAATTTGTTCAGGCGTAAGATCTGTTTTATCCAGTCGGAATCTCTCCTCTATAGGTACATTACTTAAATCCTCTTCTAAATCTTCTTCCTCTTCCAACAATAACAACTCTCTTAATGTATCCTCCTCTTCGCAGACTTCCACTGCCCACGCTAAAGGCTCTCCTTTTTTCAGCCTAACTGGATCATCACCGACATTCATTATATTAATCTGCGCTATTTTTCCCTGATTTAAACAATTAGCTACTTTAAGCGCCGGATGGCTACTATAAGATTCCGTCCTGTATAAGTAAGGTACTTCATACTTATCGTCACATCTTAACATCATGGACGTTATTGTCTTAGGTTGCAACAACTGTTCCTTTTCTAAATATAAAGGCATCCCTTCTATAGGAAAAGGATTCTTTAATATAGTTACCATTTTTATTTCCTTCGTTCGATTCTCTTCTTCCGTTCCTGCAGATGTTGTTGTTTCTTCCCTAAAATATAGGCATTTCCTTTCCAGATCGATCCCCACGCAATATGTATTTAAAAATTCCATTCCTAATATTGCAGGATGCGTCATATCCGCTAATACTAAAAATTCTACATTCATCATTTGATATTTACCTATGGTTACGTCTAAATGTACTGTCCCAACCGGGCTTATTTCTGTGTTGCCAATACCTATAATTTTGTCTATATTTCTGACTTCAATCTTTGCATTTATTTGCTTAGCCACGCTCAATGCTAAAGCGTTTACCGTAGCACCGGTATCCGTCAACATTCTAAATTTTTTATCCTTTATCTGCGCCGGGATAAAAATCCTTTCGGAAGGGTCGTTCATCCTTATTACTAATTTCTTTGGCGAATCTTCTCTAAATGGCACTTTTCTTGGATTATTATTTTTGACTAATAATTCAGGCACTTCTTTTATCTCTTCTTTTGGCAGGGTAATTGTTACTGACCTAATAGACCCCTGTCCATCCTTAGGTCTTACACATTTTTTAAGTCCTTTATCATTTTAGCGAATTCCTCGCAGTTTTTTAGTAAATGTTTTCTTTTCCCACAGTAATCGCATGACGGGACAGTTGCTCCTGAATCTTGTCGGTTGTTTCTTCCTCTCATGCTACTGTTGTTACTATTAGTCCGACAGTTGTAAGCCAGATGACCTGGCCGGCCGCAGCTGTAACAATTTCTATTGTCACTTCCGCCCGGATTATAATTCTGACCGTACCCACTAGGATAATTTGTACCTCTTCCATGAGCCGAGACAGCGTTGTCTGCGCCTCGATTGTATCTGTTTCCTGGATAATTATTAAAATTACTGAAGAATCTATTGTTTCTTCTTCCTCTGTAATTACTTTGTCGGACTGTTTCTCCATAATCTTCATTATTGCGACTGTAGTCAGTATTGACCGCAAGTCTTCCATTACTAATATTACGCGGCACGCCAGTATTGGCGACAAACCGTCCATTAATATCATGCGGCAAGCCAGTATTGGCCACAAACCGCTCATCCCACTCATCTACCCCATGCGGCGGACCAGAATCGGCCATAAACCGCCTATTTACACCATACGGTGGACCAGAATTGGCCACTAACCGTTCATTTACTACATGCGGCGGACCAGAATTGGCCGCAAACCGCTCATTTACCACATGCGGCGGACCAGAATTGGCCGCAAACCGTACATGTCTATTAAGCGGCGAGCTAGAAATGGCACTAAACCGCTGACTATCATACGCATTACATTCTTCGTCGATGGACCTGTTTCTTCTCGAGTTATCTTCTTTGAAACTGAATTCTCTAAATCTATTAATTGGTACTTCCTCATCTGAATCAAGCTCTTCACTACGATGCTTCTCCTTTGGCACTTTCTTTCTTACTGCCATTGCTTCTTTGAGGGTGGCTTCTTGTTCTATATCTGTTGTTGCACTTACTATAATATTCAAACTCCTCTCAATTAATTCAATCTTTTCCATTATTTCATCCAGTTCCGTTTTAGGGTTGTTTATTATAAGCAACGTTATCTGTGACCTTACTTCGCTAGTTAATTGCTCGAAAATCCGTTTCTTTTTCAGCTGTAGATACATATCGCTCTTAATGTCCCATTTCACCTGTCGAGCAAGTTGGTCCATGCGTAGCGCATAGTTTTTTATAGATTCCTGATGAAACCTCCTCATCTTATACATGTCATCTAGTATTCTTCCACCATCTTGGGTTCTATTCTTCCATATGCTGTTTAAACTCTTCTTTAATTCTGTATACTTCATTGTACCCCCTCGTAGGCTATTGTAAGCTAGTAATGCTTCTCCCTTCAAGAAGTAACGCAAAGGCCTCGACCAAGTTTCTGGTACATCCGGATATAATACACTACAGTATTGTTCGTAGTCTTCCCAAAACTGATCAATGTCCATCCCTATACTGAGATCCAGTGGTGTAGGTGGAGGAATCCTCGCTCTCCTTCCATCCCTCCTATCATCAGCTGTATCCTCATTGTCGCTGCCCGAGCCATGAAGCGCTTCCATTTTCTTTTTGTCCTTAGGTCCCATTTTTGTAAAATTCTTCTCTTCTTTAAGTCTTAATTCCTCACAATGTACTTAAATTCTTATGTTCTTTAAGTCTTAATTCCTCACAGGGTCCATACACCGTATAAGGAAACAAATATACTTCAGTATATTATACGGTATAATATAGTTGTCACTTAATCAAATCGATTAACGATCAAGTATTTCCAAAACTTTTGAATTAAAATTATCCGTACATCTAATTTATTAGTATTCTTAATCACTAAAATGATCCCACTATGCACTTGTTATTTAATAATTATTGTTAGATCAGGTCAGCAAACTCAGAACCAATCCAGTTACTGCCCCAAAAATTATTTAAACAATTTCAATCACAGAATTAGTCTTATTATTCTTTCCGTAATTTATTCTAATTATTTAAATTATTGCCGCCAACAATTGCAGCAACAAAGCAACTGTTAAACACACAAGCACTCTTTTGTTAATATCTATTAGATCATGTATTATCCAAACCACAAGATCCGTCAAACACAATCAGTCTTGATACTTTAAATAATTATTATCGATTGTACTTAAATTAATTTATTACTAACACTAAGTGCTTAAATTATTAATTTATAGTCACTCATTAGAACCAATCACATTAATAGTTTGAAAAAACAAATTATTTATCAATCCCACTGATACATTTAAATCATGGAATCCTTTATTCACTTTTTTTTTTTTTTTTTTTTTTTTAAAACAGCCACTATTATTATTTTAAATAAATAGCCACTATTCACCAAGTTATTTACTATTAGTCAGTATTCACTTTTATTTAGTTCAAAACAGCTACTACTATTATTTTAAATAAATAGCCATTATTCACCAAGTTATTTCCTTTTAGTCAGTACTTATAAATTATTAAATTAACTTATTTCAAATAGCTACCACAATTTAAATCTTTGAACAGATAATACACTTCAAACAATTTAAATAACTATCACTACTCTTTAAATAATTCAAACAGAAAACAGAATTCAAACCATTCAATAGCTATTATATTTTAAATAACTTACACAGCTATATATAGCTTAAATACTATAATATAAATAATTTATTCAGCTACTACAATTCAAATATTTCAGTAGCTACCAAGATTCACATAATTTACACAGCTATTATAACTTAACTAGTTTAAGCGGCTACTAAACATTAACTAATTCAATAACTATTATTATTCAAAACAATTTTTTAAATTAAATTAAAATTCAATTAAATAGATCAATTGTTACTATAACCTAAACAGTTAAACAGTTGCTGCAGCTTAACACAATTCAAATAGCTACTATCATTCAAACAATTAAACAGTTATTACGATTTCAATAGTTTAGCCAACTAATATAGCTTAAATAGTTCAAATAGTCATTATATCTAAAATATTCCAGCAGCCACTACAATAACAGCTCAAATAGCTAATCTATTTCAAAAAGCTTAGCAGTTACTACAATAACAATTCAAATAACTACTATATTTCAAAAAGCTTAACAATTACTACTATAATAATTCAAATAACTACTATATTTCAAAAAGCTTAGCAACTACTACTATAACAATTCAAATAATTACTATATTTCAAAAAGTCCATTGGTTATTGCAATAATAGTTCAAATAGCTACTACGGTATATCCCAAATAGTTCCGCAATTATTGCAATAATATTTCAAATAGCTACTATCTTACAAATAGTTTATTATTTATTGCAATAATAGTCCAAATAGCTACTATATTACAAATAGTTTAGTATTTATTGCAATAATAGTCCAAATAGCTACTATATTACAATTAGTTTAGTATTTATTGCAATAATAGTCCAAATAGCTACTATATTACAAATAGGTAAGCATTTATTGCAATAATAGTTCAAATAGCTACTATATTACAAATAGGTAAGCATTTATTGCAATAATAGTTCAAATAGATACTATATTACAAATAGGTTAGCAGCTACAATTTAAATATCTTAAATAGTTCCTATAGCTACTATATTTCAATTAAATTAGCAGCTACGACAAGTAACACATTTCAAACAGTTCACATAGCTACCAAAATTTAAATAATTTAGCAGCCATTACACGCAAACACTTTAAATAGTTCATATAGCCACTATATATCAATTAACTTAGCAGCTATGACAAGTGAAATATTCTAAATACCTTAAATAGTTCATATAGCTACTACATTTCATTTAAATTAGTTTAAATAATTATTATAATTCAATTTACAAAATAGTTCCAAATAGATCACTATACTTTAAATATTTATTTCTTTTAATAATAGATTTTAATTAGTCACTTGGTCGACTTATTTTATTTTTAGTTTATTTTTTATTTATTTAGTTTATTTAAAGCAATTGCTTCATCACTTAGTCCAACTTATTTTATTTTTAGTATATTTTAATCAATTGCCTATAATCCCCTTGTATTGAAAGCAATACTAGCATTCGTACAATTTAGTTCCCGTAACTTAGCACTAGTAATTCCGTTCGGATATTATTTAATATAAAACTGGGCATAAACACGACAAGTCAATATTCTAATACATGATTTACTTCATAAAATTTAAATAATAGAACATGCTACTAGTCACATAAATTTTTCAAGTTATTGGAATGTGTATTAAATTGACACTTCCTGAATATTTTTTATAATACTAATCTAAAACTATTCAAATATATGACTTACACATCATTACTGAACAAACTTTCAATCAGTAATCTTATGTTAAGAAATTTTACACAAAATAAACACATCCCCAATACACTGTTATTAATAGGATATTCCTATTTATTAGTATCTTATTCAATCTCATACAATTATACAACTAATCATTGTCTTCTATTATTAACAACTATTTTTAACTTTCTTAAAACTCATCTGTCAATTATTCAACAACAAAAATTTTCCAACAAAATCTTATTTGCACATTAAATATTTATTTATTGCAACCACTTAGAAAGAATCACACTTAAATATCTAAGCATATTATGAAACATCTGCAATCAACTCTTTCAAAAATTACAAACAAAAAAACTTTGAAAATCAATTAAGCCCCAAAATAAAATATTTCTGCATTTATCAATAATTTTTCATTACTTCCAACTATCATTTACTACCCCATTGGATTTTATTTAGCAATTGTCTTCATTAATCACTATATACCACATAATAAGGCCTGTACCAGCCCCCCTTCAAAGCACCAAGCAAAGCAACAGGTAGGAAAGCCCCACACAAAACAAAATAAATAAAAATTGGGTTGCAATGACAGACATGGTACAAACAAAACAATCAACCAAAAAGCATAGGTCGAAAAGCACCACTGTAAAAGGAGGTGGTTTTAATAATTATACATAAACCTTTCATCCCACCTACTATTTTATCCCAGATTCGCAATATGCCCCCTGATTGTTTATCTTGTCAAGATGATTGCCACAAAGTATTATATAGGCCGATTAACTTTTAACACGATCGTATAGTTTGCTATTTTCTATATTTAAATGCATTATTTAGTATTTGCCACACTTACCAAACTGTACTATTATTAAATATTGTAAATTCGTCAATTTAAGAAGCTCATATATTTAGATGTCTTGCCAGCAATGTTTACCTTCAATTCTGACAACCCATGTTCCAATAATTTTTATATTCATTTTGTCCAATAATCAAAATCAAGGAATTAGTAACATTTAACAGTATAATTTTATTATATAAGTTAACAATATGTTTTAATAGTGCACAAGCTTTCTATCAAGATATTATAACCATTATTTACAAATAATATAAGTTCGTTGTATAAATAAATCATATAATTTTAAGAGACTTTAAATTACCCATTATGAACATTAGTTACTTACAACAGATCAGCTGTTTCTTCTCGTGACCTTGACCGAGATATATATATATATATGCTATTACTTACTTTAACAATTTTCTTTGTTACTCTTAAACTTACATCTAACATTTTATTCTTATAACTATAATCACAGATTTGTTATGCACAGATTTAGTAATTTTTATCTTTTTTTCTACTATAATTTTTATACGCTCCTCTCTCTAGCTACGCTGTCTTGCTAATCTCTTTCTTAATTTTTGTTTGTTGGTTTCTTCATTCTCCTTATAATTTATAACCAAGCAATTTTGAGTAATTAAAATACCTATTACCCAAATACAAAATAAATATCCTATGTACAAAATATTTACATACAAAACCTTA
>JAQIYL010000016.1:0-10889 GCA_034700725.1 Trichoniscus pusillus
CAGCAGCGACACCCGATACCGCTTCAATACATCTTTTGCTCCCCCTAGCTGCCGGTTGAGGCCCCGAGGATTCACCATCAGCGTCCACTAGGGCTGCCTCGCCCGTCGAATCCTTAGCCCCCGTTGCCGTCCCCGACGGAAGGCTAGATTCCACCGAGGAAGCGTGAGGAGTTTGATGGTGCCAAATATCATGGGGACGAACAGCATTTTCTTCCTCCCTGTCCATTCGAGCACCATCACTCTCCACGCGCCGCCCCGTTTCTAACGAAACGACACCTTCCTCTTCCTCGAGTTTATTATCGGTCTTCAAACGCGCGCGAACAGGTCCTCGTTCCGCTAAACCGGTTTCTCCACCACCAGCAACACCTACATCACAGACGAGATCGTTCTTCAAGAAAGGTCTTACCGAGGGTTTGTTCGCCGGGCAAGGCAGGGACCAATATTTATTAGCCCCCTCCATCTCCGGGATACCCTTGGCCAGTGTGCCCTTCATTTGGAACAAGTAGTTTTCTTTACGGGCGCAACCCTTCACTCGATCGTAGTACTTCTTCGCCGTCTTCGGATCGTGACATAGAATGGTAGATAAAATCTCGATGCCGCTTGAGTCACAATGAGACTGTGCCCAAGTTGTCATCACCTTTCTACAGATCCTCGGCGAGACGTCTTCCGTGAGCTCGGGGTAAGCCTTGCGAAAACCCTCAGTGATATAGGTGTTAAGAGATTCGAAATTAAGTCTACGCCCTCGGTAGGAGAGAAAGAGGTTGTCACACCTCTCTTCCTCCGTAGGGCAGTCGGCTATGATCGGTCTCAACTGGTCGATAAACACCGAAATCGTTTGAACCAACCTTCCGGGCACGAAGAAGTACGCCACGTAAGAACAACTAGTCTTATGGATACTCTGCATGATCCGGAAATACGCTGGTTTATCCGAAGACGGGAGGTTTATGTAATCGTTCATGTACTTTAGCGTTTGCTTCACCGTGACAAGCGTGCACTCCAGGGAGCGTCGAAAGGTCGTCACGAAGAAGACGCACACTAAAAGCATTTGAACAACTGTGGCGCCGGAACGACAAAGATATTTCGCCCGCATATCTGGGTCGCCGTTGATCATGAGAGCAATCTCGTCAATAACTCGGTTCACGAAGACGGAGTTTTCGTAGAACATGAGCATTTCGACATTGAGTTTGGTCATGTCACCTTTAGCGGCATCCATAGCCATGAGAGCCTCATGGGCTGTGGCTACTTCTTGGACCTTCAGTCGGGATGCATACTCCTTCTTCAGCTTTCGCTTTAACGCTCTCACCTGTGCAAGGATGGGAGATACGTCGGGCAAAAGCGAATCGGGAACCACATCCCTCGTCCACTTGCGATTACTATCGACCTTAATGAACTCGAGGGTCAAAAATACGACGTAGCATAGCTTCAATCCGGTCGAAAGACCAAGTTTAGTCCCCTGAACAGGGCTAAACTGATCTATACTTGCCCGGGTCATAAGCGTACGCACTGCTTCGAGGAAGGAATCGTCCTCGAACCCGCATACGAAGCTCAAGAGACGATTGAATAAATTCTTTAACTGCTCGTTCACCGTGTCCAAGTACTCGGTGACTCGCAGGATAAAGATAGAATATCCAACGTTTCTTCTTCTCAACTTGTCGAACGTAGCGGCGTCGAGTTTCTGCTTACAAGGGATGGGACCACCGCGAGAGGGCATAAGGGGTTCCTTAGCCTTTCTCACGTACGTCACATACTTGTTTTTAAGCTTGTTATCGATAACCTTCCGGAGGAGATCCTTCGCAGCAACGGACCCTACCTCCAATTTATGGTCTCGGGTTACGTGCTGGGTCGGGCCTCGAACTACCTTCTTACATTCAGGACAAGAGTAAAAGTAGCTTCGCATGCAACGATCCTTCGAACCACCCGCCACCCCGGAGGACGCAGAGGCAGCTACTGCTTCCATACTCGCGACATCTCTCTGAATTCCGACCATTTGGCGTTTAGCGAGAAGTCTACGCTTGGCAGACTCGCGCGCCGTGGCTTTCTTCATGTAGAGATCTATTTGCCGCTTTCCTAAAGGCTTGTAGCGTGGCCCCTGCTTTCGTCCCTCGGTATCGGCGCTTGCGTCAACGGCATTATCAGCTGGTAACGGTTGCAAAGATAGAGACGCAGCATCGGCATTAGAAGAAGAAACTGCCGCCGCAGCACCAGCGGCAGGACCAGAACCAGAAGCTCTCAGAAGACCAGGCGGACAGAGCTCGTCAAAAATCTTGTTAGTGCGATCATTCACCCAAGATTTATAAACTTCGTAATCCTCAAGGTCTTCTTCAATCTCCTGGGGACTAAATCGGTGAGGGCCGACGTGCATCGCGTAAAAATGCTTCTTAGGATCGTTATTGAAGGAAGCGCAGAAGTCGAGGGGGCAGTACTTCTGCAGACGCGTTGAGCAACTCAGTCGCATGCTCCCTCTTGACTTCTTCAAATCTCCGCCAACGAATCCCTCGAGAGTCTTACGCCATAACGCACGCCGCGTCAACTCGAGCCGAATTTCCTCTTCAACTCGGACGAGATTTTCAACTGCGTCCCGCCTCATTAACAAGTGCCTTTCAAGCTCCTCTCTTTCAGTTTCAAAATTTCGTTTACTGATAGGGGGATAGTGAGCTCTGTCGAAAGGACGCCCGTGCCTTCCTTCGAATTTGCGCCCCAGAAACTGAAGACGTTCGTCATCGTTCTGAAAACACTCCTTCGGTCGGAAATTGCTCGGGGTAATTTTTCTAAATTCACTTGCCGCAGCAACGTAACCGTCGCCGAAGGATTGCAAGATCTGAACGACTTTACTACTCTCGACAACGTCGTAGGCGGGCAATGGTTGCGGCAGATGATGAAAAATAGGCGCTGGTGACGACGCCAACGACGGCGGCGCTGGTGGTGGTAGCGATGCTTGGCGCGGTGTTACTGCTACCACAGCATCGCTGACATTACCAACGCCGCCGCCGCCGTAGCCGCCACGGCCAATTCTGTTACAACTGCTCCTGGCGCCGCCGACTACGTGCGAAGAAGATCGTGTTAATCCTTCAGAACATTGCGCACCCTGTGGTGACCGGCTTCGGTTTTCGTCGCTCGCATCTCTACTCCGACTACGACTGGAAGACGTAGAAGTGCTACCGTCGTCATTGCCTCTGCCTCGCGGGTAGCCGATAAACTTCTTTCTCATCTTCTTCGACCTCTTCCTCCGCACCTCTTCGTCTTCCGAGGGTTCATATTTGGACCCTGATTCAGACTCAGAGGTGGCGGCAGGATCTTCTTCGTCGCGAAGGAAACGGCTCTTCTTCTTCGAGGAAGGAGGCGGCTTTTCGCTATCATCGAAGACTGCGATATCGCCATCGTCGCCGGAGCAAACACTGTCTTTTTCACTAGGGCTAGTAAAGAAGTGGCGGTAAGTTCCTTTGACGGCGGCACTCTTCGCCTTCCTCGATCTGCTGCCCACACCCTCCTCCGTTTCAAAGAGAAATCGCCGCACCTTTGACGACGAAGACGAAGGCTCAAAGGCGTCGTCCGCGGCACCCCTCGTCGCCGCCGAATGCTCCGCCTGCTTAGAGGACGACGGCAATTTCCTCGCAGGCGGGACACGGTCTTCAGATACGGGACTCCGGTCAAGGATAACCCGACACCTTTTACCTTCCGAAGAAGTTTTCACATCCTTGCGACCAGCAGCAGCAGCAGTAGCTGCTGCTGCTTCAGTTGCCGCAGCAGCCTCAACGGTATTTCGAAGCCGAGATCGAGTAGCCCGATTTTCCCCCTGCGGAGTTGAAAGAGGAAGAGGAGAAGAAGGAGGAAGAGTAGGAGAAGATAAAGGAGGAGCAGGAAACAAAGGTGACATCCGCGGTTCATCGACGGAAGAGGCTGGTCGAGGGTGCTCTAGGTCCTCTACCGTATCCTCCCCAACGATTCGCCGCGCCAACTCTCCTTCGTCGCCATTCTCAACTCCTTCATCAACTGCTACTACTCCTTCTCCCTCTCTCTCTTCTCCATCAAGTCGCAGCGGGTCCATGAGTTCGTCTTTCCCGGATTCATCTACCAGCGACAGCTCCGACAACGGCGGCAGCAGCAGCAGCTGCACCTGATGCTCGCTCGGCGGTATTACTTCTCCCGTCTCCGGCTCAACATCCACGTGCTTCGTAGCCACCGGCCTCATCGTCTTCTTCGCGTTCCTGCAAACGAGAATATACGAATAATTAGTTATCTTTCGGGATACAAAGACGATATATGTCAGCAAAAAAATTCTTTCACACTCACTTTTTGTTAGCCATAATAATAATAATTCAAAGAATTCAAAATTTAAATTTTAGACTTTTTAAGCTTTTAGCTTTTGATAACCTGCCTGTGTGGATAGGAAAAATTTCGTGGTTAATACAAAGGTTTCATTATTGTTTTTAGAGTTCATTCAAATTAAACAAAAGCCAACGTCGGGCTGTGTCCCTTTCCCTCCGCGATTACGCGGAGGAAAAGAGACACATAAACACATGCACGAAGGGGGAAGGAGTTACAGGGTCTTTTTGCCCGTTTTCTCCCCTTCACCCTTCCGCGAACAGTCGCAGAAGCTCCCATTACTTCGTTATTTTTCATTGGCCGTGCGCAACAGGAGCTTTTACGACTATTCGCCCTCCGGAGAAAGACAAATTGCCGTTCTCCGCTCCTCTCCCGACGGAACAGGATTATTGCTCAAGTTCCGACGGCGTTCGCGTTTCGCTCGATCGTGCGCCAGCCAACAACACACGACTTCCCCAGCCCACACCACGCGGAGGAACAACGCGGAGCCGCCTTCGTGGGCCGTCTTTTCACATGAATTTCTCACAATTTTGGTCTTAGAGAGCCAATATTCGACCTGAGACTTCTCGAAAAGGCGCCTCGTCCGCTCGGCACCTTTCCGGAGCCCTCAGACATCTTTCGCATTTTGGTTTTCAAAATCCTGTAAGGTACAAGGTCAGAACCCGTTTGCAAAACGCTTCCATGTCTCGCAGTCAATTCTAATAACAGGCGTGTTTCGCTCCCGCTGTTGCCTTGCGGGCCGATTTTGCTAGAATCGGCCTTGGGATTCGATATCTACAAGTACCCGGGTTTGCCTTCGGCACGCCCGTCTAAGGTTTGAGATCGACTCGGGAAATCGAAATCAGCGATGCGGACGCCACTCCACACCGCCTGCTCATAACAGCATAGATCACATTCAAGCCAAGCCCCGTATCGAGCAGGCGTTCAAAAAAAAGCCCCCTACACGTCCAGTGGACGCGAGGAGGCATCGTACCAAAGCTCTTACTTACTCTCACTCTCTCCGGCGTCCGTGATTAGCTCAGCGATGCGGACGCCACTCCACACCACCTGCTCATTATTGCATAGATCACTCTTTAGCCAAGCATCGTATTGCGAAGACGTCAAACTAGAGTCAAACCTCGAAAGGAGAACTAGTTAAAATTTGGCGATGCTCCCCTTCGCATTACGATGCTTTGCCCTCCATCCGACTTGCCCAAGGTCGCTCCTCTCCCGAGAGGACAGGATATTAACAAACCTTCCTCCCGGCGTCTCGCGATTAGCTCAGCGATGTGGACGCCACCCCACACCGCCTACCCCGGCCGACGCCGCGGGGAGGCTCGCGAATCCGCCTTCGCCGACCGTAGAAATAAAGTGGAAGACGAGTGCAGAGCGCCTCATAGTGGGGAAAGACGGCTAAGGTAGAGTTAGAGTAGCAAAGATAGTCAAAGAAGCGGACGGGGGTCTGCCCTCCGCGAAAGAATAACGATACCTGAGGGAGGGAGAGGGGGCCAGCCCAATCCACTCCACTCCACTTCACTTCACTTCACTTCACTTCACTAAATTCCAATTGCAATTCGAGAACCAGAAATATGATGCACTTTAGTCAGTACAAGGATATGCCTTTGTGATCTCGGACTACGCCTCTACTTGACGTCGGTCTAGGAAGGGGGAGCAGGGGTTAGCTGACATCCACCCTTCCTCCCTCAGTAAAAGATCTCAAAGGCGATTCACTTCGATCTCGAAGTGAATGGTTCAGGAGGGATGGGAGCCACCCCACTCCACTCCACTCCACTCCATTCCAATTGTTGATGTTTCGCCAACATCAAGCAGAATCAACCAATTTTACGGGTAACGTCTGCATGATGATGAAAAAATCTTCGCATGTGAAATCGAAGGCAACAATGGATGGACGTAAGAAGGAAAGCACTTGACGTCGGTCTAGAAAGGGGGAGCAGGGGTTAGCTTACATCCACCCTTCCTCCTCAGTCAAAGACTTACACGAACTTTGGTTTGATTCAAATGGAAACAGAATCAGTTCTCAATTTTATGAGAGAATGAAATTTTGTTAACCAAAGCTCTACCCTCTTTCGCTCTAGTAGGGAGAAGAGGTTACAGGGCGTACAGTAATGATTTTGCGCCCGCTTTCTCCCCTTCTTCCTTCTTTGGTGTGATTGGACGGAACTTTTTGCTAATATCTACTGGCCAATCAATGCGACTAACCACCAAAGCTCCCATCGCTGATTCTAGAAAGGCCTCCGACAGGAGCTTTAGTGGTAATTCGCCCCGGAGAAAAACAGAAGAAAACCTTCAATTTTTCCCCGCTCCTCACCCGGGAGAAGAGAGCTCCCGACGTTTTGCGACTAGCTAGGATGCGCGCCGGCCTCTTTTAAACGCGCATCCTCCTCGGCACACACTGCGGGAAAGTTCGCAAAGCCGCCTTCGAGTGCCAACCGAGCGAATCTAAGGTCTAAACCCCTAACGATTTCGCTCGGCCTTTTAGTTTTAGCTGACAGTAGTGGTTTTCGCGAACTGACGGTCTAAACCCTGTTCGGAACGCAACTCTACCAGAAACAGTAACGCTTCGAAGGGTCAAATCCCAAAGCGAATCATCACTGAACGGGAAAGAGTTTCTCAATCCTTACTCTCACTCACTCATTCACTCACTCCTTCTCCGGACTTAAAAGCGAGGATGAGACCCTTAGAAGGAGCGCACCCAACCACGTTTTCAAAGACTAGCGACGGACTCGAGACGCCGCGGGGTCAGCGCGACGCAATTCGGCGGCTAACCTCAACCTCTTCTCTAATCAAATCAAATTGTCGAGCTGATTTCCAAGGTCAACGGCGCCTAATGAAAAAAGCAGAGTGGCCATTACAGCCCGCCCTCCCCTGCTTCTCGAGCCCGCCACCAGTTGACGAGGCTAGGACAGAAATCTTCCGTTACCAGGAGCTTCAGTCATCGCACTTCCGACCAGAGCCCTTCTCCACACGTTTAAGTCCGCTACTTAGTAAAAGGAATTTAAAAAAATTCTCTCCTCCCGTCGGCTTAGTAAGAAGAGGCTACCGTAGGCGCGCCCGTCGTGAAGACGGGTTAGCAGCCCCGTTTCGCCCTCTCCCTTTCGCCTTCGAAGAGGAGAGAAAAAAAATTTTCGACTTGCCCAAGATCGTCTCTCTCAACCGACTTGCCCAAGGTCGTTCCTTTCCCGAAAGGATATACTTGTAACTTGCGTTTTCTTACACCCTTCCGCGACCAATCATCAAGGCTCCTCTTCAACGTTTAAGGCCAGCAAAGGTAGAACCAAGCCTGATTGGACGCCCCGGAGATTTCAAGGTATTTATTTACCCGAGTCGTTCTCCGCTCCTCTCCAGACAGAACGGGATTGCTCTCGATTCTGCCTGCGTACACGTCTAGCTAGAGCGCACTCGGCCTTTAAATCAGCGCGCTCAACCCCAACTCTCACCATCGAGGAGGTACGTGATTCCGCCTTCGAGAGTCACATCTTTCTTTCAATCGCCCGCGGCAACAGAACGAGAGTCAAGAACCGTTCTAGCTGGCCCGTTAAGCAAATTAAACTAAGGAATTTGCCCGTGGATCGCCTTCCCAAGCGATGCACATAATCCTCAGGCTCAAGTCGACGAGACGAGGTGCTTTACGCGACGCCGTAGAGCTAGTAGACTAGGCAGTTTTAGTAACAAAATGCATAACAGGAACAACTGGTTTACATCTTTCGTTTCGTTTCCGATGCTCGCTGACAAAAAAAAGAAAGATAAAGACACGCAATCGGCTGGAGACGGTACAAGGCGAAGTTTCCTTCACTTTTCCCGACTCCCTGAGAGAAAGGCGTACGAAGAAGCTAACATCGCTTTTAGCGAGGCCTCACTTACTCCCGATGACGTCTCAACGTGCGCCTTTCCTTCCGATCGTGCGTCTTTTTGCGGCTGGAAAGGGGCAATAGCTTTTTGCTTTCCTCACCCTTAGAGAATAGGCGTTAAACGAACATCGCGTCCCCAAGGCACGCGCTCCGTTAGGAACGGCGGTACTTACGACGACTCGTCCGGCCAAAGACTCCTCCGCATATGATTGCTTGCTAGGTCGCCTTCCTTTTGCATTGATAAGTCAAACTAGAGTCAACCTGCGACGAAAGGCAGGGGTTTGTTAGAGCACGGCAGGCGGTAGGGAGGCCTGGGAAGATTAGGCGGTTTTTCCGGCACCAATTATTTTTTTCTTTTAATAACGGATATAAAGTACTCGCCGCAAAATCTCCCCCTAAGGAGCATAGCTCCCTCCTCGAAAAAACCTGCCGCCTAACGCGGTAAGCACTTTAGAAACTGGCGCCGGCGGGCCCCAAAAGCCGCCGATTAGCACCACCGAACGGTCTTTCGTTCGGCTAAGTAACGTCAACAGAAAAAGGAACGAACTTCCACCCACGGTCTCACCGCCTCATCCGCTTAGCGATGCAAAACGGAGCCAAGGAGAAAGTCTTAACCTCTTGTAAACGAAAGGAAGGACTTTTTCTCCCACGGTCTCACCGCCTCAACATCGAACGCTAAGCGAAGTGAACCGGAGCCAAGGAAAAAAGCCGTTTCCTCTAACCAGGGCGACGCGCCAACTTCAAAGTTTTAGTTCGCATTGGGCATTTTTTTTATTTTTGAGCAAAAGGTAAGGTCGATTTCTTTTTTAATTTGCCGAGCGAAACGAAGGTCTAAACCCCATATCGAATCCTTCTCGGCCTTCAGCAATAGCTGACAGTAGTGGTGTGCGGCGAGCCAACGGTCTAAACCCAGTTCGGAACTCGCCTTTTTTTTACTTCCATCGAAGTTAGAAGGAAAGTTAGGAAATGCCTTCTACCTCCTGCCGTTCGGCATTCTCATAGACGCGCGACGAGTTTGCCGGCATCGTCTACGGTAGCGTACTACGACAATACGAGCGCATTTTACACGCGCTCGGCGACCGAGAAAGGTAAGGAGGTGATAATGATACCACCTCCCGTAGTTCACGGCCGACTTTAAACTCTCCTTGCCTCTCCTTTCGACAATCTACTCGGAATAGGATACGGTGGGCCCTGCTTTAATCAACACGCACCCACTTTCACGAACTCCTTCCGACTTTCGAACGGAGAGGTGACTGAAAGCTCTTGTCTTTCGAGTCAACGAACATTCTTCCCCTTACTAGAAGGAGTTTTAAGGGGGCACCCCATTCCTCCGCGCAATAGCTTAAAAGGACAGGCTACAAATGACCCAGAGCCCCTTAACGAATAAGGCGTTGGAACCATTTTCGCACTTACAATTCCCGCCTACGGGTAGAAGGAGCAGAGTCGCTTGACGTCGCTTTAATCACTAGTCTCGGAGTTACTAGTAACAGGCTACGAATGACCCAGAGCCCCT
The DNA here is from genome assembly GCA_034700725.1 of Trichoniscus pusillus. Lineage (NCBI taxonomy): Eukaryota > Metazoa > Arthropoda > Malacostraca > Isopoda > Trichoniscidae > Trichoniscus > Trichoniscus pusillus. The sequence goes on from JAQIYL010000016.1 coordinate 9,685, forward strand.
TAACGAATAAGGCGTTGGAACCATTTTCGCACTTACGTTACATTTTTTTCACCCATGGAGAAGAGTAAACGCGCAACCGACAGCCCGCTTTTACCGCCAGAGAGTTTTCGCGCCCTACGATGCCTGTCGAAAAGAAAGAATTTTTTGGACTGGAGACCTAACCAACACTCCCTAGGGAGAACGAGAGAAGGGGACGTCGAAAGGTCGTCTCTTCATTACGCGCTGGGTTAGCATTGCGTACTCGAGACGGTGCCTACGACGAACGATCCTCCAGCTCTCTCGTTCTCCTTTCCATTCGTTCTTTCAAATTTCCACGAGGCAAAGGGGATGGCGAGATATTTAAATCTACGCCACCCCGTCAGTACGCTCATCGAATCGTAATGGAGTTACAGGGCGATAAGACCCACTTTCTCCCCAAGACGTTTCGGTAGGCGACGCTCGAAAAGGCAATCTAACCATACCTAAACGAGCGTCTATCATTCGGCATTCTCGTAGGCGCGCTGCGTTAACGCAATCTTCACCTACGGTTGCGTACTACGACACAACAAGCGCGGATTAGGCGCTCGGCGACCTAGATTGGTAAGAGGACGACGCCCTTCGCGTGCCGCGACGACTTATACCATCCCCCGCAACAGTCACACTACGGGAAAGTTCTAGGTCGGCTTAGTGACCGAAAATCTTTCTTTCAATCGCCCGCGGCAACAGAACGTCACCGGCGCCATGGTCCCCTTCTTCGTTTCTTTTAATAAAAAAGAAGGAAGGGGGCGGGGATGCTCAACACTCCCCTGGTTAGTGCTTGCTACAACAACTCAAAAATTGGCCGAGGGAACCGAAGGTCTAAACCCCTATCGAGTCCTCCTTGGCCTTTAGTCATAGTTGACAGTAGTGGTTTATCGAGCCGTTGGTCTAAACCCAGATCGGAACTCGCTTCCTCTTTCTCTTCCATTGAATTCTTCGCCATTTGGCCTTCTCAAAGTCGCTACGATAAATTTTTGTCGACCAAGAAGTCTACGGCGGGAGGCGTTAATTGGGGCCAGCGAAGTTGATGTCCCGCCCTGTACAGGGGTCCGAAAGCGACTAGGCGTCGTGATAGATAGAAAAAGGCGGCTTAGAAAGGGATGGACAGGGGAACCGTGTCGGATTCCCCGCTATCCTCCTTCCTCGTCGCCGCCTTCGCCATCATCGCTCTCGAACGTCATCCGCGT
>JAQIYL010000017.1:0-10478 GCA_034700725.1 Trichoniscus pusillus
AGGTACCATCACACGCATTCCCCCCACCTACTCCGACCTACTCCTACATCCCCATACATCGACAAAACCGCATCCCGCAACGCGGAAAATTTTAGACAATTCGTGAATAAATTAAAAGTCACCCCGTTCCTTAAAATAGGGGGTCGCGCTCGATCAGATTAGTAAGTCGATCTTTAAAAACATCACACGCAATTCCCCCACCTATTCCAACCTACTCCCACATCCCAATACATTGACAGAACGGCATCCCGCGACGCGGAAAATTTTAGAGAATTCGTAAATAAAGTAAAAGTCACCCCGTTCCTTAAAATAGGGGGTCGCGCTAGATCAGATTATTAGGTCGATCTTTAGTAACATCACACGCATTTTCCCACCTATTTCCACCTACTCCCACATTTTACATTCTACTGTTACCTCCATCTTTTCGGTCGTTTTCTTTCGCTTTCGGCATAACGCGATTTTACTTCCATCTTCCCGGGCTTCCTCGCTCTCTCCCGGCATCTCGCACTCTCGAATCCCCTTACTACCACCTTCGCGCAGGGAAATCGATCTCGTTTGCGCTGATTTCATGCGCTCGACACACCTCCCGAGCCCTTCTCGTCTTCCCCGGGCTCCTCTAGCATTTTTCGTCACTTTGACTTCCCTCCGCCTGGGCCTTCTCGCTTTCTCCATCTCAGAGAACCGATTGTTGGACCCCCCTCGCCCGGGCACGAGACCCTTAGCAGGAAGCGGTAGACTTCCAAACGGGCTCTAAGGCCTTCGACGATTTTTGCGGGACCGGTCGATTCCGAGAATCCTTCTCTCCCCGGAAGCCCGGGATGCGGATATTTTCCCGGCATATTCCACTGTTACCTCCATCCTGCCGGGCTCGCCAACTCTCTCCCGGCATCTCGCATTCTCAAATCCACTTACCGCCACCTTCCCGCTGGGAAATCGATCTCGTTTGCGCTGATTCCCGGCGCTCGGCACACCTTCTCGACCGCCCTCTCCCGAGCCCTTCTCCTCTTAGCCCCGGGCTCCTCTAGCATTTTTCGTCACTTTTGCTTCCCTCTGCCCGGGCCTCTTCACTTTCTCCCGGCATATTCTACTTTTACTTCCGTCTGCCCGGGCATCCTCGTTCTCTCCCGGCATATTCCCCTTTTACTTCCATCTGCCCGGGCTTCCTCGATTTCTCCCGGCGTAATACCATTTTACCTGCACCTTCCCGGGCGGCCCCGCAATCTCCCGGCATAATCCGATTTTAGGATCGGCTTTTCCCGAGCTTTTCCAAGCTTCCCCAGGCTACTCTCTATCAATGAGCAAGACCCGCGTCTCTCAATTAGGGGAAATCTAGCCCTTTCCCGTTCCCGCTCGATTCTCTATGTTACCTTCTTTCCTTCCTTCCTTCCCGGGCTTCCTCGCTCTTTCCCGGCATTATACACTCTTAGGAGCCTTTTCCCGAGCCCTTCTACGCTTTCCCGGGCTACTCCATCAATTTTGTCATTTCTTAGAGACCATTCTCTATGGTCCCCTCTGCTGATATCTCATAGATTCCCACCGCTTTCCGGACGACAGCGTTTTGCAGACCGCGCATTTATACTTGTCGAACTCTGCACCCCTCCGGAGCGGTCCGACCCACGAGCAGGGCCCCGTCTCCCACCTCAGGGAAACGCTTTTAAAAGGTGCATACGGCCCGAATACCAGGGAAAACGCCGAAATCGCTTCTCGAACTCGATATCGCCGTTCTCGGCGGCGCTTTTCAGACCGCGCATTCGTACATGCCGTCCTCCAAACTCCTCCAAAGCGGCATATCTCGCCTTATGGCAGGGCCCGCGCACTCCCACGCAGGTAGCGCTTCCGCTCACCCCGCGGACTCGGAAAATTATCCAAAGTTACCTACCGGAGACCGCCAAACGTCTCTCAATCCGTCTCGGCCACCGCCATCCTGGCCTTCTAATCGACTCGAAACCGAGACCATTCCACTCCAGACAACTCTATCTCGCAAAATATTTTGCGAAGGAATCGGCAGGAGTCAGAGGAGAGCCCGTGATAGGGCGGCCGAGCCTACAGGGAACGGGACGGAAAGAACAAAAGGAGAAGAGAAGAGAAGAGACGACGCGACGCGTCGTGTTCTTACTCTTTCCTCCTCCTCTTCCTCTTCCGCCCCCCGCTTGCTACTTTTCCTTCTCCGTCCGAGCAGAGTTTGAACTAAGACAGCCTGAGGAGGCCTCAAGCATTCGAACCGTGACTGGATTCTCAATACTCCTACAGCCCCTCGACTGGTACGAAAGTCGTATACAAACGATAGGGCGAGTACACGTCGCTTTCCGATCTGTCTGGTCTCCGGGGTCTAAAGCTGTCGTAGAGCAGGGACAGCCCGTACCATGAATCCAAAGACCTTCCTCGACAGAGAGTTTAAGGTCGACTCAGACGATACGCCGCGCCCCCGGGCACCTCCTCCTCCGAAGAGAAACGTCGGGGGTTGAAGGTTATCGTCGACATTAGCTCCCAGAGGCTAATGGTGATCTCCATTCGGTGTTTGCGCCCAATTTTCAAGCTTCGCGAGCGAGGTCGGAACGTGGCAAAGACGCGAGGACGCCGCCGTGAAGCGACGAACCTCGTTCCTACCTTCGACCGACCCCTGTCGGGCTACCGAACGGCTACCGGCGGCCCGACCGACGGCGATAACGAATCCGCTGCGCTCGCCGACCGCTGGAAAGCGAATACGACGACGACGCAACGGGCGCACCCCCGAACGGCCGAACCGACCGATGAGTAATTTTACCTTGCTAACGCGTTTCCGATCGGATTCTGCCTTCAGAGGCGTGCAGGCATAAGTCCGGCAGACGATAGCTTCGCACCTACGACTTATCAGCTGAGTGCTACACCAGATGTCCGAACTAGCTGTTCCCATCGTACTGAGCAGGATTACTGTCGCTACGGCGTTTGTAAGACACAGTAGGGTAAAACTAACCTGTCTCACGACGGTCTAAACCCAGCTCACCTATTACCTATTGAACCACGTGAACAATCCGACGCTTGACGTGTTCTGCCGCGCAATGATGGGAAGAGCCGACATCGAAGGATCAAAAAGCGACGTCTCTATGAACGCTTGACCGCCACAAGCCAGTTATCCCTGTAGTAACTTTTCTGACACCTCTTGCTCAAAACTCTAGAGAAAGTCAAAAGGATCGAGAGGCCCGCTTTCACGGTCCGTATTCGTACTGAAAATCCGGATCAAGCCAGCATTTGCCCATTTACTCTACGCGAGGTTTCTGTCTTCGCTGAGCTGGCCTTGGGACACCTGCGTTATCGTTTGGCAGATGTACCGCTCCAGTCAAACTCCCTATTTGACACTGTCCTCAACGCGAGTCGCGGAAAAAGATGCTGATAACCGGAGCGCCGTCACGACCCGCCCCAGCGAGCGGGCACGCACGCGGAGAACCGCGCCTGACCCGCCGCGAACGGAGTTGATAGACGAACCGGTGCAGACGCGCCTTCCATAGACCACCTTACTCTAGAAATTACGCGTAACCGCCTCCCTCCTCCCAAACTAAGGGGAGTAGTGAGAGGAGACGGCACGCTCATTCCCTTCACCGAGTTAGTGGAGAAACGATGACAGTAGTGGTATTTCATTGCTGGCTCGGAAACCCGAAACGCCTTCGCCGCTAACGGCCCCCGCGAAGGGACCGAGTCGCGACGGGACAAGGTCCGTAACCCGAGCCTCCCACTTATGCTACACCTCTCATGTCTCTCCACAATGTCAAACTAGAGTCAAGCTCGACAGGGTCTTCTTTCCCCGCTGTGTCTCGCAGGTCCGTTCCCCTGCCTGTGGGTTTGCTAGACAGTAGTTAGGGACAGTGGGAATCTCGTTAATCCATTCATGCGCGTCACTAATTAGATGACGAGGCATTTGGCTAGGACTTTGATGTGCTCTGATTGATAGCCCTGAGTCCGATCTTGTTTGACTTGAGTACCAGTGAGGGTCGTCACCGGACTGCAAGGAGGAGTTACTCGGGCACTTGTTCTCCGAATAGGACTTACTCCGTTTCTACAATCCTCCAGGCTGCGGCCATTGAGGAAGGCGCTGCGGCTTTGCATATTTAAGAACTAGGTCTCTTACGCGAAGGACCAACCGCCGCCCCCTTTGACCCACACCTTTCGTTCCACGGATAGAGCTTGAAACCGTGAGACGCCGCATCAGTCTCGGAACAACGTACCGAGGCTGGTGGCCGTCTAAGGAGGGTTGGTAGTGACTCCAGAAGGGCCGTCACTATCAAAGCATCTCCGCTTACATTAATCTCCGTCTCGGTGTTCTGAGCGAGCTATCTCGTCCTCGGGGTATCGGAAGGTGTTCTCCGCTTTTCCCTTTGGAACGGGGTCTGGGCGAAGTGATCCAGCCGTAAGCGGAAGTCTCGATTGTCCCGAGCACTGCCAGCTTCGGTCACGTCTCCCGCATTAGGAACTGGCGCAGGGCAGCATCGGGATTATTACGTCGAACATTCTCTAAGGCTATTGCCCCGCCCCAGGTCGTGCTCTTCTTTGTCTCGGGGCAGCTCCGGGAGCGGCGAACCCCCGGTTTCTTCTCGCCGCAACCATCCTCGCTGATCCGTCGAGTGTTCGGATCACTATCGTCTCCATGGTTGTTCTTCCGACTCCCAAAGCATCGATGTGAGCTCGCGACTGTCTGCTTAGGAGGCCCCTCCACGACACGGTGATGGCTCCCACCGTGACCGTGGAGGCTTGAAGTCTTTGCGTGCGTGCCCAACGCAGGGCGTAAGATCGGATCGCGTCATTGTCATACTTGACGCCCCTGCGTTCATTCGCCTGGCTTAGGGTGACAACGTTTGAGTCGGATGTTACCTGGACATCGGAGACAAATACTTTGCCGTCCGGATTAACCGACAAAAGGTCAGGCTTCCTCTCGTTGAATGGTGTCGTGATGAGCGGTTTGACTAACACCTTCGCTGCCTTCTTCTCTAGTCTCTCCGCCCCCAGTTTCACCACTCGGTCGTGACGCCACGTCCTTAGGCCGGCGTTGTCCGAACATCCCTACAACCAATGACCCAGTCCGTCCCTCACGCGACACCCGTACCCGCACCAGGGCGCCTCTCCTCGCCTTCTGGCGGCCCTCTCTGGCGTAGGTACAAGGTTCCCCCTGATTTTGACGGCGTTGACAAAGTCTCTACCTGTCATCATCATGGTTCCGCTCGTTAACCATACGTTCGAGGAACCGTCAGCCTCGGCTTCTGCCCCGCTCAGCCCCCTCCCGTCGCGAGACGTGTAAAGGCTTTCACGGTGCATAGCGGCTTCACCCTCGCTGTCACTCACCACGACACCCCGTACTCACGTTTGAGTGTACCTCTGCCTTTCTTTAGTTACGCTCTGATAGGTCAGACATTCTCTCACTACGTGGTCGGCGGATTTCGCGAGCCTGGCCAGTCGGCTCGTTTTCAATACCGGCACCCTAGTTCAAAGTCTGGGAACCCCGAGTCCGCCGTCCTTGGGCCGAGCGTACAGGTACGCGATGGGGGTATTACTCGGCAGATGTAAAATCTGACGGATCGTTGCCCTCACCGCTCGATCCAACTTTTCCAACAGCCCGAGCGATGGAGTGCTCAACACCAGGTGGTCCCAAGTCGATGGGACGACCTTGTGACAGATCGCCCACAACTTTTGCTGCGGTTTCATCGGACCTCCTCCTATACGCCCTAAGTCGCGAAGCACCTTTTCCCTCAGACCAGCGAAATCGTAGGTGGGGGACCCAATCTCCATTCCGAGGTAACGATAAGTCTGTTGGACACTCATGGCTGGAAACCTTTTCCCGCCACACTCAAATTGCTGGGCATCCCAGAGCCAGCGCTTGTTCTTTCCATCTTGGAGAATTCCGAACGTCGCACACTTGGGCATCCCTTGAGATAGCCCGACGACACCGGCCTGCCTTGCATACCCCTCGATGAGCTCTTTCAAGCCCGATCGAGATGTGCTCAGAAGGACGATGTCATCTGCGAATGCGAGGTGCGAAACCCACACGCCCGCCACTGGGATGCCCTGTATATCATTGAGTGTCGCGAGTACCGAGTCCGTTACCAAGTTGAAAATTATCGGCGACATGGGGTCGCCTTGTTGGACTCCCCGGTTAACAGGTAGGTGTACTTCCAGAAGCTCGGTACCACAGTTCTCATAGAGAGCCGCAATGTACCTAATGAGCTGTGCTGGGAGGAGCGCCTGCGCCAATCATAGAGAGATGGAATCGTGAGAAACTGAGTCGAATGCCTTCCTCATATCAAGAAAGGCCCCGTACACAAAATACTCCCGCTTCTCCTTGGCTCGATTCATGATGGCTTTCAGAATCACCACGTTCACCATACAGCCATCGGCTTTGACGAAACCTTTTTGTCTCGCTGAAGTCAAGGCTGCACTGTCGAGCCGAACAGCCAAGATGTGGTGATATACCCTCACAATGACTGACGGTAAGAAGATCGGACGAAAGTCGCCTGGTCCTTCGGGACTCGAGCTCTTCGGGATGAGCACCGTCCTCGCCTTTTTCAAAAAAGTCGGGAGCCCACCACCAGCAAGAAACGTCGAGAAGAGAGCCGCCAGCAGAGCCGGCGAACATTTCTTGATTGAAGAGACCGCAATTCCATCCGGGCCCGCAGCAACGTCTCTGGTGTTTCTAAGAGAGAAGGCTACCTCCCCAGGTGTTATGGGATCTACGAGAGTCATGATCGGCCGAACTTCAGGCGCCACCCTGTTGTCCGGTTGAGATGGGGTACCAAAAACCCCTCTCCAAAAGTCAATCTTTGCCTGGTTCGAGATTCCGTCGTTTGTGGCCAGAGAGTCGTTCAGGACCAAATCAACGGCCCTCCCTTCCCCCTGGTCCACGCCCTTTGGAACCTCGTATACTTCCACCTGCGGAGTTCAATTGGTCTGGTCGGCGGCTCGGGAGTCGGCTGGGGAACAGTCGGCTCCCGGGTTTCCTCTCTGATTTCGTTCAGATGGTTCCTGATCTCTGTGGCTGCGGCGACAAGGTCGTCAGCAGCTAGCATGTTTCGCATTTGGAATGAAACTTCCTCTCCACAGGTTTCCGCTACCAAGTCGCAAAAATGACTTTTCATTGTGTCCAGCCAGGTGATCGGCTCCGGGTGCACGTCTCCGTCGGGAGGCCCGAAGACCCCCTCCGGTATCTCTAGAGGGTCATCTTCGCCGAGCTCTTCCACGTCCTCGAGCCGGATCGGGCGGGGGATAGCACCCGCGCGCATGTCCCCGACGAGTCGGTCAACACGCGCCCGGTAATCTTCCCGCTGTCGCCTTTTCTTGATCGCTTCCTCAGTTCAGTTTGGGATGGCCCCCACGAGGACCCGATTGAGCCAGCCCCTCAGTTCTCCCGCCGATAACAAGGCGCGCCTCGGCCATGGCCAAGGTTTCTTCCTCAGAGTCAATCCATCGACCTTTCACAACGATCTTTTCGTCTAGGGCAGCACCGTGAAAGAGGATATGATGGGCTTTCCTCTTGTGCTGTCCTTTACCATTCTTCGTTCCGAACGATCGGGGACAGAACCGGCACTTGTACTGTTCCTGTCCCTCGGGCCCATCGCTCTTGGAATTCTGGGCCCTTGGGGGACTGATGTTATGTCCCTCGGTCACGCCTTCAACGACCAATGGCTCCTCTTGATGTTCCTGAGGAGCCTCCTCCTGATGTTTCTGGAGGCTAATGTCCGTCGGTTTTCGCCCTCTCTGCTCCCTACCCCCCGCTCTAAGGCTTGGAGGCGCTTGCTCCTGCGTTCAACTGCCTTGGCTGGTTGCTTAGGAGCGTCCTTCCCGGAGTCAACCGCCCCCTTATCCACCGGCGCTCGTCTGCAATGGCGTTTCATAGCAGATGTACTTGCAAGTCCTTTTGAATCAAACACCGGCGGTAGGTGAGCCCGACCCCGTCGCCGACTCGCCTAACGTTAAGAGGTGAGACCGTTCGCTTGGGCCTAGGTCGGACGGAGCGTCCTTTGTTCCCTTTTACACCTATTCACCAAGGGGCGGATCTGCTATCCCACGATCCTGAGATTGAAAGGATCGCTTCACCGCTTTTAGACCTCGGTTCGGTTGGATGAAAACACCGACGCTCAGCCTCTCCTCTGCCCTCCCCGGGAGTAACGTACAGGGTAGCCGCCTAACTGGAATCGATGTATAGTCAAAATGACTAAACAAAAATAACAGAGAGACGGCACCTGTGGACGTCGTCTCGATCTAGCCTATGACTCTTTTCGATATTGGGATCTTGCAACTAAACGCGTTGGAAATTTTGCAAGAGAAACATAGTTACTCCCGCCGTTTACCCGCGCTTGATTGAATTTCTCCACTTTGACATTCAGAGCACTGGGCAGAAATCACATCGCTTCAACACCGCGTTACGGCCATCGCGATGCTTTGTTTTAATTAGACAGTCGGATTCCCCTGGTCCGTGCCAGTTCTAAGTTGAACGCTAAGAGCCAGCCGAGACGGTGGCCGGCCAAGAATGGAAGAGCCCGTAAAGAGCCCCCCTTTGAAAACCGACCAGGCCCCTCGAAGAGGGATCGAAGAGGGGCGACGAAAGAACGAGCTCCCGCGCGCCGTCTCGTACAAAAGAACCTCGACTCGAAGCCCCCTGTCCTAGCCTGCAGGCGTCCACGGAACGGAGGTAGGCGCGCCGGTCCGGCATCGGAACTAAACACGACGAGCGGATACACCTCCCCGTTTACCGCCCGCGAGCTCGATGTCGTCGTAGACGAACCGAGACCAGCGAACGGGCGCAAGAGGGAGCGCCCGACGCTGCTCCTTATCCAGACCGACAGGCCGCCCAGCCTCGCCCGGACCGCTTCCACCGACAGGTCCGACTGGCCCGCCCCTCAGAGCTAATCCTTCTCCCGAAGTTACGGATCGAATTTGCCGACTTCCCTTACCCACATTAGTCTATCGACAAGAGACTAAGCACCTCGGAGAATTGATGCGGATTTGAGTACGGACTTAGCTCGAAGATTGGGTCCGTAAAAAGAGCACAGCCGCAGCCACATTTTCATGAACCGGCGACGGCGCTCGAGACGCCGCAGCAACCGCGACGCTCTTCGGCGGCTAACCGTGTATGTCTAAACCCTTTCTCCCATCGAGCTGATTCCAGGGTCCACGGCGCCTTATAAAGAAAAGAGCTAGCTCCTCCTCGGGCCGCCGCCAGTGGATGAGGCTAAATCTCCCGTTACCAGGAGCTTCAGTCATGTGCGGAGCCCATGATTCCAGAAAATTCTTCCCCGCGTCTGGTTCCGGAATTTTCACCGAATTCCCTTTCGCCCCAGGTGCGACGATTATCTCGAAAGAAAAAAAAGTCACGAATAACAAAAAGAGCGTTCGGATCGACCGAAACACCGGACACCGCCGACGACGACGACGACTGCCGCCTTCGGGGCTGTATATGGGACGGTCGATATGAGCCGAACGCTTTTATAAACTCTTTGTGCGGCCACGCCCTCAAAAAGGGCGTTAGCCGGCGCTTATTACCGACTAACCCTCGTTCAAACGCAGTTGACGAGGAACCCTTCTCCGCACGGTCCTCGGTGCTCTCAACCGAGTGCTTGCTACTACCACCAAGATCTGCACCGAAGGCGGCTCCAGTCAGGCTCACGCCCTAACCTTCCACGCACACCCCCGCGCCCTCCTACTCGTCGGGGCTTCGAGACTCTCGTAAAACAAGCCGTCATTGCCCCGACGGCCGAGAATCGGGGATCGGCTTAAGCGCCATCCATTTTCAGGGCTAATCGCTTTGGCAGGTTAGTTGTTACACACTACTTGGCGGATACCGACTTCCATGTCCACCAACCTGCTGTCATGAGCGACCAACGCCTTTCAAGGGTTCTAAATTGGCCGATACTTAGGCTTCTTAACTCGGCGTTTGGTTCATCCCACAGCGCCGATTGGTCTCTCGCCCCTATGCTCAGCTCCGACAATCGATTTGCACGTCAGAATCGCTACGGACCTCCACCAGAGTTTCCTTTGGCTTCATCCTGGCCAAGCATAGATCACTATCTTTTGGGTACTAGAATATGCGCTCAAGGTACCCGCCGTTCATCCCCGCCCGCGAGCCGACACGCCGCGATCGCTCGACTCTCGACTCCCAGACCCACCCCGAGGGACGGAAAAGGGAAGAGAGCCTCGACGACCGCGGCTGGTGCCGACTTGAGCGCTAGCGGCGGGGAGGAGGATAGCGAGCCCCGGACCTCCTCCGAAGAGGTTAAGCGGGGGATTAGCCCCGAAACCGAATCAGTCCATGGATAGTCAGTCGCCCGAGAGCGACGTCGCATCCGATCACTTTCGTTTCGCCTTAGGGTTTAGCCAGCCCTTTGACTCGCGCATATTCTAGACTCCTTGGTCCGTGTTTCAAGACGGGACGAGTAGGCAGTCGCAGGTCACTGCGCCGCGTAACGGACACATTGCGGGGACGTTTACTCGGGGGCGACTTCGCCTTCTCGTAAAGAGAA
>JAQIYL010000018.1:0-10265 GCA_034700725.1 Trichoniscus pusillus
TATCCCACTGGACCCCAGGGGTCAATTAAATAAATCGGTATATATATGCGCATTTATATATATATATATATAGGCGTGTGTGTGTGTGTATCCCATAAGGGTGTTTAGATGTTTAGCACACATTCCTTACTTTAGTAATATTGAAATTTTTAATCAAGATTTAAAACTAGTTTCTGCCCATTAAAACTACGCATTGATTAAGCCAGTATTTTTCTTATCCTTATTAACTAAAATTAAACCTCTCAAAAGAAGAGGAGTAATATACGGGTTAACTTAATAAAATTTACAATAAACTCTGCTCCCACGAAAGCGTGGTGCCCTTTAAAATTTTGAAAAGGAGGGTTGGAGTCTAGGCCCAGAACCGAAAGCTAGCTAATAAATTAATGTGAGATTATCACTAAGGAGAAAAATAAGAATATGCATAATGAGGAAATTTTCTTCCAACAAAATAATAATTTAAACCAAGACCCGAATAATAGCGGGGGAATTTGTCTAAATGAAAGTCGATACCTATAATTTAAATATATTTCACTTATCATACTTTTTATATAGGTTCTCCTCTCACTTTTAACGACACAATGGTAGAATGTGGCCCTCAAGGTCAATCTTGCCCATCCAGTCATAAATGCCACTTGTCACCTCTGGGAGAATACGCGCTCTGCTGTCCAAAACCAAGTAAGTTTTGAAATACTGGTCTGTATTTGTTTTCGTGGCCTATCTGCATATTGGCTTAAAGTGTGTGTACGTATTTGTGTGCGCGCTCTGTATATGCACATGTGTGTTTTTAATATTTGCATCTTACTGACACGATTCCCTATACTCATGTCTTGTGTATTGGCGTTGGCACCATTTGATTCTTGTAGCTCTTACTCTTTTGGCACTCCCCCCCTAACAACCCGCCTACTCTCTCTTCGCTCTTGTTCTTTGTATGCATTCTGCTCTCTCTATTAGGCTCGCCAGACGCTCTGCTCTCACTTTGTCCTCGGTGAGTGTGGCCATCCACCATCTAATGAGAGAAAATCAATCAGGCTCAAATACTGTCAATAGTCAAAAAATATTATCGTATTGCTTATTTGCTAAGCACACAAATGCACAAATATTTAACAAATAGAAGCTTACGCATCTAGTAGTTTATATATTTGTTTATTATTATTTGTTTACATTCTTTTGTTTGAAAAATAAAAAAAATATTCATACTAAATTCTGCCAATTATTATTAAATAGATGGTTCCAAAGCAAATTATATAGGTGGATTTTTTTTTCGAACACTTGCGCTATTTCTAGCTTTTATGTTATACACGTAAACTGCCATCATCCTACTTTCATGGCTTAAACGCTTTAAAGTTTAAAATATGAACGTGTTTTTCATTCTTTTTCTTATACGGAATTTTTTTGTGTTCATAAATAATTTACTTGTCTTAATAAATTATTCTTACAAGCCATAAATTATTTATGTATTCACCATCCTTACATTTCGTATAGATTTCATTGCTACGTAAATATATTTGGGTTCTTTTGATATGGCGTATAAGCCGTTTCGTATGAATAGAGAGAGTGCCATTGTTAGTTTGATAAAAGACAAATCTTTTCGGGTTCTATTAAAAGGTTATTTCTTAATTTAAATTGTTTTTATTCAATAAATGTATTTGTTAATGATTGTACCTATTTGAATAATAGTAACTTAATTTCATAATTATTAATTATGTTTAAATGTACGATATTAATAATAATATGTAACTTAATTGATTTAATCACTGTCATATAATTGTTTTTACTAATTTAAACTAAATACATGTCTGTCTTACAATGTACCTAAAAGTATCGTACTGTTCCAATTTAAGTGTCAAACGCAACCATATGTTTATGGCAGAGAAGTCTGCTCGGTCCACTCTCATTTTTGTATTGTCAAATCAGTGTATCTTGAAGCTTCGTGGCCTCACGTTTTGAGGTCACCCGTTGTTACTCGGATCATTCATTTACTTTAGTTAGTTAAATAAGCTACCATTAAGACATTATTTACGCCGTTGGCGATCAATTGTGCAAAACCATTTACCTGCATTATTCTACAAATAAATATATAAGTTAAAAATCCTATTTTACTCAACCAAATATAGTAACTTAGGTTGGTGATTCCCGGCTTAGAGAATAAGAATTTAATAATAGGACATTAAAATTCGCATAGACCCGATGTTGTCTATTGCAACACTGACATTCTCCTTCACACTTGATGGCCTTTTCTTTATATCGGTGGTGGTAGTAGCAGAGAGGGCCTCCAGGCGCATACCTTGATCTGCTCTGTGAACGTGGTCTCCTTTCAGACCTTTCCTCTGGGGTGCGCTCCCCACTCTTTTCCATTATAAACTTCATTAAAATCTCGTTGGATTTCTGTAGCGCCTGAAAAGAGTTTACCATAGTCTGGTTCATCCCCATGATTGCTTCATACATCCGACTAATTGTGTCGGTGGCAACCGGTGGTGAGACCTCTCGTGGGTTTGTTCTCGCTGATGACATTGCCGACTGCAAATTCCGCGGAGCAACCTGCCCTCGAGAGATGTGTACTATGGAGGGTTGCTCTACTGTGAGAGCCCCCTCTTCGAACATCCTCTGAAGGTCTTCGACTACCTCTTTTACGGTCTTGGTCTGATAGATAAGTCGAAAATGCGATTTGGTGAGCCCACTAAGATCTTTTATTAAAAGCTCCTTCATAGCTGCGGGGCTCACCTCGTGCAGATGCTGAAATAAACCTGGCGGACTATTCACTTTAAGGGAGGCATAATACTGGCGAGGGGACATATCCCCCATTTTACAATTCTTAAACGTCCATTCGACTTGCTGCTGCAAGGTAGGCTTTCCTTTTTGTAGAATTCTATTTTTGAAATTCTCGTAGATGTCGTCCTCCGATCCCACAAATTCTTCTATGTCTTGCAAAACCGCGGGGGGCATAGTATTTGTGGCTAGAGAAAACTTCGTTGTAGAATCTCTGATGTGATGTAGTCTGAATTGCCTCTCAATGAGTTCAAACCAGGCCCCAGGATTTTCATGTATATATCGCGGCATCAGATTTTGCACATTGGCCAAATGTTGTGTATGGTTTACATACTGAGCGTTCTCAGGTGCGTCAATTAGTGACATATCGTCGTCATAGGCGTTATTGGGTGGTGCTTCCATTTCTTTTAAAGTTTGCGACCTGAGGTGCATATTAGTTTTAAGAGGCAAAAAAAAATCGACGTGGTAAGTGGGGCGACAAGACGATCTCGGAAATTTTTTTTACAGCTTAAACGAACAAAACGATGTTTGTAAAAGACTAGAAAAAAATTGCCGAGTAGGGTTGCTTAAGTCTACAAATGTTCACCTTTTTTTTTTAACACTCACTAAAGAAAATAAAACATGTACCGTAGAATTATGTTTCAAAAAGTATGTTTTTTTTATGTTTTAAATTTTTTAAATTAAAATATTGTATGTTCTGGATAACAAATTAGCATTTATCACTTTAAATTAGAGCACTGTTTACTTTTAGCACAAAATAAATTGTTCGTAATTAACTGTGAAAGTTCTTGTATTAATAAATAAAAATTGCTCTTACCTTTAGATGACTACTTAAATATGCTTGATACTATACCGATCGCTTCTCACAGGAACTGAAAAATCTTTTTGGTTCGATTTTTTTTTCTAAGTTATTCGAAAATATTTCTTGGACACAAATTTTTTTTTAATATTTTCTGGAAGTATTAATGTATTTTGAACTTAAAAACACTGATCAAAATATATCGAAAATTTTCTTGAGTTTAATCAAAAGTTGAAAAAGTATTATTATTTTTTTTCTTTTTTTGTTATTTTTAAAAAATTTCTTAAAAAAATGGAAAAATTTAATAATTTTCTGGAAGTGTTAATGTCTTGTGAACTCAAAAATATAACTCAAAATATACCCAAAATTTTGAGCTCCACCTATCTTGAAAATATTTCTAAGTCCAAAAATTTCCAATTTTGCTTAAATGCAAATAATTAATATTTATTTTCAAGATATTTCAACTTTTGACCTATCAATCTTGATCAAAATTCGACGTAGTTCATGAATATAATGTTTGTTTTGTAATATTCACAAAAAAATAATTAATCACTTTTGTCTATATATTTTTTAGGAAATTTTAAAAAATTGATAATTAATATATTTTTCATTTTATTTTAAAGGTATTCGGTCTAACTCGGGGAAACCAATTTGGAAAGAACTCTATTAAATTTTTTGAGTCATCCAATATGATGTCTTTAAATTATATTTGATTGAGGTCACCGTCTAATTTTAATTAAAATTACTAACTTCGGATTGTAAATAAAAAGTTGATTTTTTATAGTTATTATTTTCCAAAAGTTACAAGTCACTTACAATAACACATAGAAATTCTTAATTCTATTTATAATAATAATTAGGAGAAATGGGCATGAATGGACAATGGCCGCTATGAATAACAGAATATGCACTTGTCATTTGAGGATGCAGTACAACCAAACGGTTTCGAATTTGGTAACTTCGATTAAAGTAACTTAGATATTGACTATGTTGCTAAAATTTATGTTAATTAAAGCAAATTATTATAGGAATGCTTATGTTGACACTACACTGTTCTAATCTAATTAGATGCGCTTAATTAGATTGATAGCACAAACTTTGGGCAACCCACGCTTAACTTATCAAAAATTTGGTGGAAACTGAAACTTATTTCTCCCAGCCGCTCGAATTCAAAAAAGATGAGGCGGCCGGGTGAGTTGTCGATTACTATTAATTTGCTTTACGCAAATTGATATAATCCAATTATAAAAATTAATTTAAATTAATGGCAAATTACATAATAATTTATAATTAACAGTTTGCTGATATTTTAATTGCTATCAGGGTCTTTAATTATTTTATTATATTTTAAATACTATTTTTGGGTTGCAGTCTACAGATACCGACTACTTCCAATATTTTACATCAATTACAATAAAATTAATATACTTTTGTTAAATAAATCTAAACATCATTTAACTTTCAATAAAACATTAATAATAATTATGTCTAAGTTTTATACAAAATTTATACCATTTTATTCAAATTCAACAGAAAATGTAATTCTGATGTAACATGATTGCATTATTTCAAGACAGCAAAAATGAGGAGAGAGAGAGAGAGCAAAACTGGACACGGATTTTCTGTGTATACCGTACCAACAGTGAATATGATTAATATTTGTTTCAACTTACTTACTCATAATAAATTACATAGCATTGATTAACATTGGTAAATTGGTTGTTGGTAAATAAATCATGCAAACACATAGTGTTTGCTTCAAATGGTGGCCCTGGAGCTTCAGAACGAACCTTGCAAATCTATTACTGACAAACGAGACGCTTAAGATAGATGTGCAAGGTTGGTTCTGACATAGGACTAAGGAAATATTTAAATGTTATACAAGTTATTCTTTAAATATGAAATATGGTTTTAGGTTACAGAGGTTTGCAGAAATAATTTTATCATTCTTTCGAATGATAAAGTTATTTTTACATCTCCGTATTACTTTGTATGGACCCGAGTAAGTAGGGTCGAGCTTTCCTCGCCCGTACTGTCGGTTCCTGAGAAGGACATACTCTGCATCAGCGATCGATGTGGGCAAGTAAACCTTGGAACGTTTGGAGTTAAACTTTGGGGATAAAGGGAGTCCCAAATAGACTTTTAATTTATTGACATAGGAGAGATGACTAAGATTTTGTGTAGGGGTTGTAGTGTTAGCGAGAATGTGTCCCGGTAGGGTAGATTCATGTCCGAACATGAGAAGGGAGGGAGTGATTCCCGTTTCCTCATCTATGATAGTATTGCGGAGTATTAACATGGCGCAAGGCAAGAGATCGAGCCAGGGAGTACCGGGATTGTCAAATAACATACATTTGAGTGTTTCTGTTAAGGTCCGTACGAATCTCTCAGCAATTCCATCGGACCAGGGGCTGTATGCGCTGGTCAGACTGTGACAAATGCCCATAGCTTTTACGAAATTTTGAAATGTAGCAGAGGTAAAATTCGGACTTCGATCGGTCGTTAGAGCTTTCGGGATACCTACTAAGGACACGAAGTCCTTTAAAAAAACATCGATCACTGATTGGGAGACCATGTCCTTCAGAGGAAACGCGAAAGGAAAGCGAGAAAACCTGTCTACTATAACTAAAATATATTTGAAACCCCTACAATTTGACATGGTTACAATGTCCATATTGACATGCTCGAACTTATGTTTGACTGGTTTGTAACGCCCGAAATTGGGCTTAATAAGCCTGCCAGGCTTTACGATCTGGCAGGTTGGACAGGTATGAACAAAAGACTTAATGTCTTTTGCCATGTTGCACCAGACAAAATGTTTTTTAATTAACAACTGAGTTTTCCTAGTTCCAGGGTGTCCCAAGTTATGGTAACACTGGATCACATGCTTTATGGATTGTTGAGGTACAAAAATGCGTTCCACACCAGTATTTACATTAAAATCAATAATAAGTGTTAAAATTTCACCATTAATTTCGAATGGTTTGAGAATTAAATTTAAATTAGTTGACAATAAGTTCTTCAAATAAAGACTAAGCAACTGGTCACGATCTTGTTCTGATTTCAATTCCCTATAATTTATTGAATTATTATTTAGGGAAAATGAATCGACTAAACTTATTCTATTTACCGATGGGGATTGAACATATAAAGAGTCTTCTACGGGCACAAACTCGTTGGCATTGACATTCAATATTGGTTCATTCTCCATACGGTAACTATCGCTATTATCTACTGAATACAATCTATCTATATGTAAATCATTGACATCATTTACAAGCCCTCCTGTTCTCCCTGGATGGAGTCTACCATGGGATTGCGTCCCTTCGCGTCAGGATGGTTGTAGTCAGAATGACTTTGTAATTGCACATCCTCAGCCGGAGGTGTGTTTGTGATCACGAGATCGTTTTCGCTCGAATCGAGTATTTGACGCCCTTGAGTGGCGGTATGAGAAAAATTATTTCATACCGGACGGGAAGGATCGCAACTCCATATATTACCGGACTGACCATCAGGAATTATCTGAGTTGGGTAATAAAAATCGTTGCTTGGAGCAAAATGATGAACATAAATAATTTGTGCATTAGGATCATAATTAGAATCAGTGATGGTACCGCCGTCAAGGTTGTCGGGAAGACAATCATAACGGGCAATACCACCATGATTATAATTGATGTCTTCATGGTTTATATTATTAGAAATCGGGGTGTTACCGGCGCTGGGCGCATGGGAAATATTTGAAACTTGTGTTTGTGAAGGTGGTGTATTAATTTTAAGAGCACCCTTAAACGAATCACTCGCTAGATTGTACAAGACTTCCTGACCTACAGGATCGGATAAAGCATACCGGGACAGGAAGTCAGCGAGTTGATTCTTGCTGCCGGGGATATGAACTAATTTCACTCCCAACTCTGCAAGATATGATAATTGTCGCTGCTCGCGGGTGGACAGGGTGCTATTGTGAGAATTTTTGTGAAATGATTGAACGATGGCTTTGCAGTCAGTATGCACCGTGACATTAGCCCGTCCCACAATGTAGTAGGAGTATTTTTTGCAGGTCAGATAGATTGCAAGTAATTCTTTTGAATAGCTGGTGTATTTGATTTCAGGGGGCCTGAGAGATTTACTGAAATAAGCGAGGGGTTCAAGTTCGGGTGCCTCCTGGAATACTGCTCCGGCTACGGCAAAATTGGAACCATCTGTATAGATGTGTATGGGAGTGCTATCAGCGGGAAACGCAAGTTTCGCTGCATTTTTGAGAAGGGATTTAGAAAGATAGAAAGAGTTTAGAGCAGTTTCGGTCAAACGGACCGAACGATTTGAGCGAGGATTACCCTTGAGGTAATCCTGTAAATCTTTGATAGCAAGAGCAAGATAGGGGATGTGGGATCTAAAAAACTGTAAGGAGCCTAGGTAAGAACGGATGGCTCTGATCGTAGTAGGTACAGGGATGTCCTCTATAGCCTTGACCTTTTCGGGGTCAGGCTGGATCGTACCCCTACTTATGAGAAATCCTAAGAAAGTTATATGGTCTACGCAAATCTCGCATTTTTGTAAGTTTATATGAATGTTAAATTTTAAAAGTCTTTCGAACACCAGCCTCAAATGTACCTTATGTTCCTCAATTGAGTCCGAAAAGATGAACAAGTCATCAATATACGGGTAGAGGAAATCTTCGTAATCGCCGAATACATACCTCATGTATTTTACGAAAACTTGTGGTGTATTTTTGAAACCCTGCACGCCTCGTAAAAACTTGAACGTGCCGTAAGGGCTAGCAAAATAGAAGTACTTTTGAGAGGCGGGGTGCAATTTCAAATTATAGAAGCCTGCAGTTAAATCTAATTTGCTGAACACTATTTTACCAGAAAGATAATTTGTAACTTCATTGATATGGGGTAAATTGTAGGCGTCTAGGGGAACTAAGTCGTTTAATGCCCGAGCATCTAGCGTGATGCGTATTTTTCCATCCCTCTTCGGGACAATGTGGAGGGGAATCCTCCAACTGGAGGGAGTATCTGCGCGAGCAATGACGCCCCGCCTCAATAGATCGAATATTTCAGTTCTGAGTGGCTCCATATACTGGTTGGGCACTCTCCTGAACTTGATCGCTACGGGGGGAGCATCAACTTTAACGACTAGTGTGTTAAATTCATTGATGGGGAACGGGTCATTAATGTAGTTCGAGGGGGTAAATAATACAGCAAAAGGCCGAATTATATCCTGGAATCCTGCAGGGGCAGGCGGGATCGACAATTCCGGCTCGGAAAGATTGTACACAATCGGAGCAGCCGACGACGTGAATTTTGATCTACGTCCGGTAATCGGATCCTCCAAGCAGTTCTCTACTACATTTATGTTTAACCTGTGAGAATTAAGGAAATCGAAACCCAATATATTGTGTCTTGTGTTCAATAAATAAAAATTTTGTTTGAAATCTTTCTGTAAGCCTAAGTTTAGGTGTAGTGTGCGTATTCCGTAGCACGCAATATTGCTACCGG
This sequence comes from Trichoniscus pusillus, assembly GCA_034700725.1. NCBI lineage: Eukaryota > Metazoa > Arthropoda > Malacostraca > Isopoda > Trichoniscidae > Trichoniscus > Trichoniscus pusillus. The sequence continues at coordinate 9,067 of JAQIYL010000018.1, forward strand.
TAGCAGTACGAAAAGATATATTGGGATCCGGTCCCCCCGATTTCTCTGCCTCAGTGGCACTGAGGGCGCATACAGCCGAACCCGTATCGACAAGAAAGCTCTTTTTAGAGCGAACACAATACACAAAAATTGCCGTAGGGGCAGTGTCCTTATAGTTACTTAAATTATTAATACAATTGATATCTGAAAATTGTTTAAAATACAACAAGGGATCATAATGATTATAATAACTATTATTACTACAATCATTAAGACCCCCAAGGGAATTATTAGAATCTGAAAATGAGTATAAATGATCACAATGATTGTAATAATTATTATCATTACAATCATTGTAACCATCAAATTGGTTATTATTAGTGCTTAAAATACTTGCTATATTATCATTAAAATATACGATCCTACCCATATCAGAGTCATGACCAGTTGCACTATTTACCGGGGTTTTCGAACCACCACCCGGATTTTCTAAAGAGTTTGTGATAAATTCGGAATCAACATAGGAATTAATATTATTAACTACCTTAAAACCTAAATCATGGTACTGATTACAATAACTACTGTCATAATGATGATTAGAATCATCACGGAGGCAATTCTCATCGTGATGGTTAAAATCACCATTGTAACTACAATCAATATCATCTGCACTAATAAAATGGTGTATTATATCCATGTTGTTCAAACTAACCCTTTCGGGATTAAGTTTCATGCTAGGTATGGATTTAAGAATTGACTTAGTTGCAAACTCAACAGGTTGGAAATGATGGGCAGTAAAAGGAGCCTCAGGAATGGCGATCCCCCTGGGTGACGTCCCTCCTGACGGGATGTCAACTGCAGGGGGTGATGTATTTGAAGGTCTTGTCCAAAGATTATCCCCAGATCCAAACCATAATCCTCTTCCGTCCCCGAGGGTGTGCTTGAAGGCGATGTAAGAGTCCTCTGTGACGTCCTCGGAGAAGGCGGAGGAACCCTCGGTGACGTCCTTGGAGAAGACAAAGGGGCCCTCGGATGCTTCCCGAAGATATCCCCATGGTGGTGATGTCACATTCGGTGTTGCAAAATCTATAAGGTCCATGACGGAGGGTGCTCCTTGTAAGAGTCCCCTCAACGGTGGGGCGCTGTCAGGAGACGTAAAGTCGATGAGATCTGTAGTGGAGGGTGTCTCCTGCAAGAGTCCCCTCAACGATGGGGCTTTG
>JAQIYL010000019.1:0-10204 GCA_034700725.1 Trichoniscus pusillus
AATCGGCCTTGTCGGGGCGTGGGGGCCCGACTGCATCCCCACCTGTGGACCCCCCTTTGTGGTGTCCGGAGGTCAGCATGCCGCCGCTAATACACTACCCAATTGATGTTATGATTTGCTGGACGTATATATGTGTGTGTGTATGTCTGTAAACATATACATATATATGCGTTTCGGCCGTTTTATTTACCACTTTTATTTATTATCCGTGTTTTTCTATTTTTTATATATATGTATTATTTTCTTTGATTTTCTTGAGTACGTATTCGTACGTACATTCGTAGACTAGGGGGGCGTGTTGCCCAGGGTATGTACGGTGCGGCCCGTCCCCACGAGAATAGGATTTAGTAGTTAGCCTTTATATTCTCATGTCATTTATGTATTTTGATGGGAATGGCCGACGGTCGGGCCCTTCAGTGTTTCGCCTCCTTATTGCTCCGGCATGTCAAGTGGGTCGGACGTTGTTGGGATTAATGACAGGCGAACTGGCCCCTTCCTATATTATATTTGCTATGTCCTACACGTCTTCACACTCATATACATAGCCACTTACTACGCAAACATCTAATAATCTCTTCATTTCACGTTTTTAATACACGGGGAGATCAGCTCATCACCTGTCGGGTCTGCCTCCTACAATATGCATCACGGTGCGTCCTTCAGACCACCTACCAGTGACCCCTCGCCGATATAACCACTCCCGTGGCCTAATGGTGAGGAAAAATTGCAACTCAAATAAATATATATATATATTTACTACTGTGGTATAAAAATTTAAATTAGTACACGCTTTGTGTGCTGTTGTTTTTTACTAACTGGCTACGACGTCGATCCATTTCGACAGCTGGTTGGCTTAAATTACCCAGTCATTGAAATTTATCAGTTTGAGTTGAAAATAGTCTATTATAGAGTATTATAAATTGAATTGAATATTATAAAATCCATTTTTCATTTACTATCATTTCAAATTATAATCATAAGAATATGTTTTTATAGCTTAGTCACTTCAATACTAGTTGATTTAGCTAGATCTAATAACTAGGATTTTTTGGTTAAGAAAGTCTAATATTCTTTTACCAGCTTTTGCAACTATAATTATTATTATTGTTTTTAGTTTTTGAACTAGTATATTGTGATTGTATTTGTATGGTTGGTTGCGGAGTCGGAGCGTATCACATAACGTCTTGCTTATATTGTCTCTTGTCAAAATTCATGTTCAGAATTATATGCCATGCATGTTCATTAGATCAGCAACTTTTTATTCTTTTTCAAAAACCTTTATGTGCGATGTGTGCGCTATTAATCTGTAATTTGATTTTCTTTCTCCTATTGAAAAGTATTAGTTCTTTTGGGGTTATTAAGAATTATACCCGTACCTAAATATTTATGTTAGAAAACACATAGCGGTATTGCGGTAGCTCTTTTACATTCCTTCAAGATATTTGCCCTAAATTATCTGCAGAGTCCAGACCTTTTGCTGCATTCTCCTTTATTTTTAATAGTACCCTTAATTCTTCATCCCTTTGAATATAAAGTTTTCAAAGGATGACCATATATCTTTTAAAAATAAAAATGACTGTTAATCGTTTCAATTAGGCTAAAATTCACAAAAGTAACATATATTCGATTTAATGGGTTATTCAGGACAACATGAGTTAATAAAAACAATGGTTAACTTGGCACATTTATTTTTCTTTATTCTCTTTAGTATCAACTAGTTAGTCTTTATAATATTTTAAATGTTTTTAGTTAGAAATTTATTAATGTAAGAAATAACTACTACTGATAAATCTGTTTGGTTAAAATTTAGAACCATATAATTGTATAGGTCTGAAAAAATAAAACGTGCTATCCTTTAGCAGTTACAATAGACCTTATATAAATAACATCTGCAATTTTATTCGGTTTAATTTTTTTTCAAGACTTCCTACTAAGGAAAAACGAGTAACTCAAAATAAATTGGGTTAAGCCCTCACATATATATTTATTTAAGAATGAAAATATTTTCTTTATTAGTTATTTATAAAGAAATAAACAACTAATAATTAGTTTGGTTGAAATTTAAAGCCAATAAATGTATAGGATTGAAATATAAAAACAGATATTATTTAGCAGTTAGGTTAAGCCTACACAACAATTGAAGGTGTTTGGAAACTGAATCGACAGCTGTGTGTGTTGCTGTATTTAGCAACTTGTAGCTGTCCATGTGGCAACCTGGGCACCAATTTACTTGTCATTTTAGTTTGACGGTGAGCAAGTCGCTTGCTTCATTAAATTATTACTTGTTGATTGAACTTTGTTGGAGCAGGTCATCCTGTTCCCTTTAACTTTAAACTAGTAATTGAACTTTTGCTGTGCACTGATCAATCAGTAGCATAGTACTTAAAAAGCATAAAATTTGTTATTGATTTAACTTCAAATTGCTTGTGCAAGGCTTCGGTCTTAATTAATTATTATTAAGACTTTGTTCTCTTTGTTTAACCATTTGTGAGAAGAGTATTTATTTCGTATGGGCCTCGGGGTTTGTATTGTTTATTTATATTTACTTCTTACTTTAATCTTTATAAACTCAATTGTATTCCATTGCGGAGAATTACGAGAAATCTTCACGTGTCTTTGCACTCCAAGAGTACCCACATTTTGGAAAACATTGCAAGATTTAAATTTATTTATATATAGGTGGAAATTTTTTAACAGTAAGGTAAATGTCATTATTAATTTGTTTATTTATTTTTATAAAATTAAAACCTTTAATTATTTGGGAGTCGAATATACGTGAATTAGAATTAAATCTCCAAATATACGAAAACCAACTTTACCGATTCTTTAGTTGGTTAATAGTTCTTACAACGTAGACGCAATTATTTTTTATTTTCTAATTAATAGGGATACAAATAACAATATTTCTTCAGTTATAAATTTTATTTATGTACAGGAAGTAAACCTTTGATAATTTGGATTAATTGACACTTTATATCTTAAGTGTGTAGGATTTTGAAAACAAACGTTTGCTATTCGTTAGCAGTTTTTAAAACGAAAAAAAGATGTACTATAATCAGGGCCGGATTTAGAATTTTGCCGCCTGTAGGCCCATAAAATGTTGCCGCACCCTCTTTACCCCTCCTCCCATTTTAAACCTAAAAAAACGGAAGGTCTACTAGTTCACAACATAAAAAGAAAATAAGCAACTAGAGACAAAAACTGAACACCTTAAAATCTTTATTAATATTATTAATTATAAATTATAATGTCTTAATTTTATTTTAACTGATAATTATAATTAATAAAATATATTATATTGAATCAAGATTAGCTTAAGTGATTTATTTTTTTATATTTTTTAAACAAGTTTAAATCTTACGTCTAACTTTAATCTCAATAAACCTTTCAATTACGTCTTCAAATGACAAGTCATGAAGTATTTTGGACTCGATCGACAAAATGGCTAGTGAATTCAATCTCTCTTCTGCCATAGTTGATCTTAAATAATTTTTCAGTCTCCTAAGGCATGAAAAAGATCGTTCTGCAGAGCAATTGGTCACAGCAGTGCAGAGTAGCATTCTGAATCCAATTTCTATATTTGGATAAAGGGTCCCTAGCTCATTTGCCTTCATCCACTTGTATGACTCGGCCAATGTCATATTTTCTAAAAGCATTAGGTGTTCCTTTAAATGAAGGCATTCGTCAACAAATGTTTCTTCTATATCATTGTTAAAAAGCTTCACGAACCTTGTACCATTTTCCCTAATTTCTTCGTTTGAAAGAATTTTCAAATTGGTCAAGACAAAATATCGATTATTTACTTCTCGATACGCGATAAAGCGTTTTTCTAGTTCCCCACGAAGAAGGTCCAAGATGACAAAATACGTGTTGATTTTAAATTTATCTCTTCCACTTAGTGATTCAGAAACATCTTCCTCTCTAGACTCGTCGGAGTTGTTACTTTTTTTCCTGCCACTACGCCCTTTAGCTTCATAAACAGCTTCAGCTTCAGTTTCATCTTCAGTTTCAGATTCATCTTTGGATAAAGCTCTTGCTTTCTGCTCAAAAATACAGAACTCCTTCTCATTACGAATTGACTGTACAAGATTTATAAGAGAACTGTACAGTTTTTCAACGGCCTGTATATCAGTAGTAACATTCTGAAGCTTTTTGCTTGTGAGGTTAAGTCTGTTTAAAATGAATCCCCAAAAGACCGACATGAAGGCCGTTTCAAATCGCTTCAATCGACTTATCAGTCCCATAGCTTCACTGCGTGTCGAAGGCTTTTCATTTGGGTCTCCTTCAATTTGAAGTAGAGCCTTCTTTACCTCGTTCCAAGAATCATTTAAACCTCGGCAGGCATCATCGCGGGCAGACCACCGGGTTTTCGACAAATTTTTCAAGGATGTGTGTGGGTTTTTGGAAGACAAAACTTCCCATCGATAAGTCGACGCCGTAAAAAAGTTATATAGTCCTTGCAATAAGCTGAAAAATGTAGTTGCTTCCCTGCAAGCTGATACGGCGCAAGTTCCTACTAAATTTAAAGAGTGTGCCGCGCATGGAACAAATATAGCTAATTTGTTTAATTCTCTGATGCGAGCTTGAAGGCCATTGTATTTTCCTGCCATGTTGCTTGCATTGTCATAGGATTGACCACGACAATCCGAGATGTTAATTCTGTAGGACTCAAGCGTTGTTTTTATTGCTTCATGAAGTTCTTGTGATTTGTGCCCGCTATTCATAATAAATTGTAAAAAATGTTCTTTTGGTGTTCCATCTATTCCGACGTATCTTACAATTAGTGCTAACTGATCCACATGAGATATATCTGGTGATGAATCGACAATAATTGAATAGTACTTAGCGTCATGCAGCTCTTTTACAATAGTATCTCTAACTTTTTTAGCCATGATTGCAATAAGTTCCTCGTAAACAGACTTAGATAAGTAATTTGTTACTCCACTTCCTGGGTTCCCATATTTTTTTAAATGTTCCGATAAAAATGGATCAAATTCGGCAATTGATTCCATTATCATTAGAAAATTTCCGTTATGAGGGTCTCCGATTTTGTCACTATCGCCTCGAAATGAGAGGCCTCTAGAAGTCAGAGCTTTTATAGCCACTACAACTCTTTTTAAAACCATCTTAAAGTATTCAGCTTCTTCATTTAGTTGACGTAATAGCGCTTCGTCTATTCGTCCTGCTTGATTGCTTCTACTGTTTAGATTCAGCATTGACGATTTGTGGTCAGAAGAATTTTCATGGTGTTTCAAACGATTAGTTGCATTTTTCCAGTCATTAAAACCTTCGATACCTAACTGAAAATCTGACTTAAATAATCGACAAGGTCCACAGTAGATCCGAAATGTACTTTCGGAGTAGATCAACCAAAAACGATTTATTTTTTCGCCATTTTGTAGTGAACGCTGGAAAACTTTATGTGTAAGATGTCTGGTTTTATCTGAATAAACCCTTGCTGTTTTGCTAAAGTCGGTGCTTATGTTTTGCTGGAAACCGGATGTTGCAAAGTAATCTATTAATGAGTCATTTTTGGTCACCGTGCATCATCTTTAAAAGTTGACTTTTCAAAGTGTACAGTAATTACCATTTCTGCAGTCTTTACATCGTAGACGTAGAAAAACTTATTTATTCGACAAACCACCTCGAAATATTTTGAAATAGCCGATAGTTTCGTTGAGGTTAATACACTTACGCAAGAAGGTTCGGTAAAACAAACAAACACCTGAAAGTTGACTGACTGTGTTATTTAATATATTTTCGGATATTTGCCGCCCTATATTTTTTGCCGCTGTAGGCCCGGGCCTATATGGCCTACACCTAAATCCGGCCCTGTATATATATATATATATATAGTCATAATTTTTATTTTTCTTAATTAACAAATTTTAAATTCCAACTTTAAAAAACTTTTTAAAAAGAAAGGGCAGTTTGATATGGTTGATAATACCTTCAAAGAACAACTTAAATAAAATATGATTGAGATAATTCAAATTTCGGATCACTTTTTGCTGGAAAACCCTAATATCAGTTTTTTTTGCTCACATGGCGGTATTTAGATTTGATCATGAAAGTAGTAGATGTAGAGTACTATTTTTATCAAATTTAGCTCAAAAAGATTCAAGCTAATCAGTCTCAATCTCTCACAACTAACCTATGTTGAGTGAGCCATGTTTAAATAAAATAAATAACAACTGCATTGCTTCATCTTAGATTTGACAAGTTTTTTTAACTTTTGATTATTCTAAATAAAATTACTTGAAAATTATTCTAATAAATCTTGTATTTTATGGTATAATAATGCTCAGAAAAAATTATAGCCTTGTGGGGTACAAGAGCTTAAGACTGATCTGTCGACCCTGTATGTTGTTATTAGCCTTATATAAACTTCTGATATTTAATGCTATAGGAGATAAAGAACAAATAAGAAACTTGAAAAACCTGATCTACTCTTAAATATATATGGACAATGGTAGCTTTACATGAAACAGTGTTGAAGATTTATATTTGGCATATAACAAATTAAGTGATGTATTTGAACCCTCTAAATTTGCTTTACAGCAATTCGATACAAATGATGTAAACCTTCAAAAAGAAATTTATAAAAAGATGAAGGAAAATACAGCTATTAAATAAATTTTTTGTTGGACTAATGTGAACTAGAAAACTGGACTCTTTTACTACAAATAAAATAAAATTTGATGTTCAAGCAAATACCAAAAGAACCATTCTAAAAGCCATTGCATGCTATTTTGATATTTATGTGTTTAATTCTCCAATTTTGAATAGGGAAAGATTATTTTTACATAATTATTGTGTGATCCAACCTTATCCTGGTATATTAAATTATCAAATGAAATTTGCAAAGAATAGAGAAATATTGCAAAACAAGCTAATTCCACTCCTGTAATTAAAATAAACGGTTTGTTGGGAAAAGAAATAGCACTTAAAGACTTTCAATGTTCTACGATTAGTAGCAAGGACATTTATGTCTCACAGCCATATACATTTAAGGTTTAGCTACTGGTAAAATTAGTTTTGTAGTTGCTAAAATCAGACTTGTAAATAAAGCAGCAACCAAAGAGTATACCAGCTTTGGATTTAAAAGCCATATCACTTGGAACAAAATGGTTATTGAGTTTTATCAAGAATTGTCTGGAGTCAAATGTATAAATCCAATAAATATTAAAGAATCGAATCTGTATTCATACAGTATGGTAAGTTTACATTGGCTTAACTCATTTGTTATTAAATTTGAGAAACTATATAAAAGATCTGTTTTTGTTTTAAACAGACTTGGAATAATATGTAAATTATGTGAAGTTTATCCTATAACATTTGAATTAATCTCTGGCATTGAAAACTCAAGTGATAAAATAACCAGGCATTTTCCTATAAACAGCTGATGAGGTCCAATTATTATACAGGACCTTTATTCTTGCAAGATGTGTCTGTAAATACAATCTGAAAAGATGACCTTAAAATAATTATTCCTAATGTTATGGCTAATAATAATAATAACGACACTGGAAATAAGGCTATTTATAAGTTTTTCAGCTATAATTAATAAAAAAAGTTAATCATTTAATTCCATTGGAAAGGTCTTCCAACTTTCATAAGTTAGTCAGAGTATATAAAAAGGCTTTTACAGTCATTAATGTTCTTAAAAGCAAATTAAAAATAAAAAGTCCAGAAAAATGAACATTTTTTAGTCATGGGTGGAAACACATATGTGAAAGTGGTTGAATACATTATGCGTATTGACCCAAAAATTCATTTTAATGAATATTTTAAAGACAAACCAAAGAACAACAAAGATGTTCCTAACCTGATTAATCAACTGAATATTTGTTTATATTGATAAATATGATGTATTGAGAGTATAAAATAAGTTTTCTAGATTAAAAAATGACAGATTTTGCTATTTTTCTATTTTACTCTTTAAACACAGCAAACTTTCGGAACTAATAATATATGATTTTCATGAAACTCTATAATGCTGAAGTTTATTCCATTTTAGTTGAATTTAGAAATTTTTTTTGGATTCAGAACTGTTACTCAACTATAAAAATGGCAATTAAAGGTTGTGTAATATCTAAAAGTTTTAAAGGTAAATCAATCTATTTATAGAGACTTTAGAGTTAACCCACATATATTCCATGTAGATATATTTTTTGTAGATAAGTTATGTCAATTTAATATAAGATTTAGTGGAATTAAATCTAAAGTTTGATTACTTTGTATTTCATGTATATGGACTAGAGCCATAAATTTAGAAATCGGCTTGACATGGCCAAAACAGAGTTTCTTAGAATGTTTCAAATGCATTGTTTTGAATTTAGCATACAACATACAGTATTCTCAGATTTAGGATCTCAAATTATTGCATCAGGAAAATTATAATAGATTTCTTAAATGATCCGAACCAAATTACTTATTTTGAGGAAAAGAACACTTAACAATTTTCTCTTGTTCACTATTTTAAAGGAAAGCATGAGCTTGGGTCGTTAGTTGAGATATGTGTAAAACTTGTAAAAAGATTGATTTTTGGTTCTATTAAAAATAATGAATTAAACACAAGAGATTATGATTATTTTGCCTGCCAAACCATACATTTGTTAAATAGAAGAACAACAACCTTTATTGAAGGATTAAGAGACAACACAAATGATGTAATTCATGAAGCTATCACACCTGAGAAATCAAGTTATGAATATGACATTACTTCTTCTAACATTATTAATATTCTTCTATCAAATTCAGATACCGATGAAGATCCTGAGTATAGAAATACTAAATCAGTTGCAAATGTGCTTGATAGCTATGATAAAATAAAAAAGGTTAAATCCTGAAATTTATAATTCAGAATTTATATAAACCTTAATAAAACAAGCTATAAATGATAAACACAGATATAAGCTTGTCTCTCATGGTATGCAAGCTGTCAGATCACCAGCACAATAACCATGTTAGTATCTGTAGAAAAATGTCGGAGCGCCCATAATTCGACCATAATAGTGCAAGAAAATCTTTTCCCTCCTCACTGAGCTTAATCTTCTTCCCCTGATCTGATCCCTGTTAGTTCTCTAATTTTCTTTCTTTAATTTTTCGTTTCGTCTAGGGCCCTCCCCCGGGAACCTTTCTGGTCTAGCCGCATTTTGTGTGCTGCGGAGGCCCCTGTAAATAAAAAAATATATATTGGGTCGGTGCATAATTATCAGGCGTTTTATAAAATACTTTATTTATTTATTAATTAGATGAGAAAGAATTATAAAAATTCTACAATAATATCGATAAATAATTATTCAGGAGCGTAGTTTTCATCGACTTCAATAACTGATTCACACGGTCGATTCAACGGGCAAAAAAGTCACGATTTTTGGAGACAATCCATGCTTTGACATTGGCCACCAAGCTATCCAAATCTTCAAAAACTTTGTGTGCCAGCCAAATTTTCAGCGATTAATTGACCTGGTAGTCCAAAGGCGCTTTTGTAAGAAAATATGGCGGATGCGGAAGCAGTTCCCAACATTTATTAGCGATGATTTCGACAACACGGCGCTCAACATGAGGACGCGCATTATCGTGATGCAAGGCGATATGGTTCCTTTTGCGCGGTCTCTTTGTCTCGATTGCAGCGTGAAGGAGGTCAAGTTGCGCCAGATAGACATCACTGTTGACGTTAAATTGCCGCATGCCGTTTTTGTCTGAAATCCGCCACTGTTGACGCTCATGGTCGTCATTCCACCAATGACAAATCTCGTTTGAAATGATTTCCCAATGGATGATTTCGATTTTGTTCCATCAAAAACATCACATTGCCTTTTTACAGTGTATGTTTTTCGGTGTTTTGTTTGGTGAAAGTCCTGCCGAATCGCAGACTTTCCTTATTTTGACGTTTTTAAAGAGAAGCCATGACTTATCCCCAGTAACAAGATTCTTCAGAAACGAAAAAAAGTTCGTTAAGATCACGAAATGACTGAACTGCTTTCCATCCTTTTTTTTATTGGTAAATCATAATATGACGAATATAAGTATGATTATCGATACACATTTTTATAACCTGAAAATAAAATAAAATGTTTATATAAAAAGGCTGCGCGGCTCGGGAGCAGGCCCGACGAACGCACGGCATAACATCGGTTAGAGACTTGTAGGCCCGGCCTGTGGACTCAGTAGCGTACTTGGAAGCCGACGAACCCCC
>JAQIYL010000020.1:0-10149 GCA_034700725.1 Trichoniscus pusillus
TAATATCTTTAATAGAAAATTAGAAGAGCTAGACATTTTGTTTAAACAATAATTTGATTGGATCTACTTTGCAAATTATTGCCAGTTTCGTTGGATAGATATCCACTAATTTGATCACAACTCGCGTTCTATATAACTTTTTTCGATTATTTTTCGACAAGAGAGAATTACATAGAATTCTCTAAAATATTTCATTGAAAATTAGACTTAATTCAATTAATTAAGTTCCAAAATAGCCATTATTGATATAGAAACGTCAATTTATGGATAGGCAATAGCGATTTTGATTATATCTGGCGTTCTGAATAATTTAGAAAAAATCTGCCTTAACTTCATTTATAGAAAAGGATGAGATCTATCTTTTATATTTAAACAAAATTTTAATTGGAGCTAGTTTTCATTTAGCCATTTTGTTCATTTAACGATTTTGCGTATATTTCATGATCTACAAAACTTTAGTCATTTTTTCTTTGACATTTGGGAACCACATATAGTTCCCGAGCAGACATCATCGAAAATTTGATAAGAATCGATCAATTAGACCCTAAATAGCAATTATTGCACAGAAAATAAGGGTGCCAAATTCAGAAATTTGCCATAATCTTTCAGATTTGTTACTTATTGTCATATTATCGTTCATATTTTTAGATATTTTAACATCGTATTATTCCTGCTAATAGAGACAATACAAATCCTACATTTATATAAATATTCCTATTAGCAGAGACAAAATTATATATATGCTCCAAATAAACTATACCATTGAATAATATAATACGTTATAATTCGCATTCATTATCGTATTTGTATAAATATACTATTGCATTTTTGCACTGCGTTCTATATATATGTATATTAGTAGTTAGCCCATATATATAAGTGGTTACTTCGTGGTATTTGACATGGATTTTACGTTTTCATTTTGATTGGTTCGTCATTGAGAGATTTATAATCCCTCAATATTTTTACGAATTGTATACATTAAAGATAGCAATTCCCCCTTTGATATTTTTCGATTGTCTTCAGACAGTATAGTTTTTCATTGTAGTATTAAAGAATTTATAATTCTTTAAGATTGCGATTTACTGGGAATCAGAACCTTCAAGACTTTCTTTTCCCGCTTCACTATTTTATAGTTTATTACAGTGATATTGTAGAGATTTACGACTCTTTAATATTTCAACTCATTGGGATTTTGAAATATCTCATTTTTTCAACTTCAATTCATTTGTAATAAATGTTGGGAATTCTTTAACGAACTTACAGTCCATTGTTGCTCTGGGGATTTACGACCCCCTATCTGGAGCCATTTAATTCTTCACATTTTATGGTCCTTCGAACCGGATAGAGATCTACCTAACCTCATCTACAAAAAAAATTGTGAAATAATTTAATTCTTATATAGTCATTATTACCAAGTCCCTTAATATAATGGCTGACGATAAACCAGGAACTTCTGAATCTGTTGATCAACAGGAATTACAGATCAAAGAATTGCGTAAACAACGCAGACTTTTGCGAGCTCAGTGCACTAGAAAAATAAATGAACTTAAGACATTATTAGAGGGGAGAGATTATGATCTCGACCAAATTAACACAAAATTGAATCTTCTCAAAGAAATTAAATCGAAACTTGTTCAATTAGATAGTCAAATACAGGCTTTTGTTGATGATGAAGAGGAATTACTGATTGATCAAAATGAAAGTCTAGATCGACGGGAAGCAGTCGAGTTAATCATTAATAAAGCTGAACGAATTGTAGATAGTGTTCATACTGAGATGGATAATTATCCAATCAATGTCCCTGATAATCCTAATAATTTGTTGATAGATGACCATGAGTCCGTCTATTCTGGGCTTGCTCCCTCTGAGTCAGATGAATTATCAAAACTTCGCAAACAGAGAATAACACAAAGAGCTCTTGCCACATTGGTAAGCGAAAGTTTAGAACCGTTACTTGTATCGGGAGAACCAGACATTGCTGATATTAAGACAACCCTAAATCAATTAATTAAATTTAAAGAAAAAATCTTACATCTTAATGAAAATATTCTTGACTTATTGGATGATTCATTGATTCTGTCCGAAACTAAAGAGGTTATTAAACATGATCATGCTATTGAAAAAATGATCATTAAATCCGAATTATTACTTGATAACTTAGATCGACAAAGTCAGCAATCTGAGTCTCACCGATCTGTTATAGAAGCTGTAAATCACTCTAAACAATTGTATAGAATCCCAAAATTGGATCTCCCAAAATTCTCGGGAGACATTTTGGAATTTCAAAACTTTTTTGAAAATTTTAAGGCATCTGTCCATAGTAATGAAAGCATTCCGATTATAACTAAATTGCAATTATTACTTAGTTTATTAACGGACGATGCTAGAAAGGCTGTTTCTGGTTATAATTTAGAAGAGGCTTCCTACCAGAACATTATCGATAGTCTTCTAGAAGATTATGACCATCCTCCAAAAATAGTCGAGACACATATCATGTATTTAGTCAATATACCATCTCCAACTTATAACATTACAGATCTGAGAGACTTCAAGAGCAATATTGAATGTCATTTTCGGAGTTTGAAAACCCTCAAAATCATTACAGATGAGGAGGGATATTCCATTATAATTGCAACTATTCTTGCTCAGAAATTACCCTTAGAAATTAAAACTCGAGTTAATTGGGAGAAGCTCAAGAAAAATTGGACAATGGAGTTATTGCGAACTACATTGAATAATGCTATGACGGTATTAGCAGCCGAGACCCCTATTACATTATATAGGGAAGAAGAAAACAAATTACAAAATCAAATAGGAAAGTATGGGTCATCCAATATAGGGCACAACCAAGCTCAGGGATCCACCAAGTCAAATACACGCTGTTTAGCTGTGGCTGAAAACCCGGGACAGAGTGCAAATTCCGGACATGGTTCAGCCCAGTCGGAATTTCAATCACCAGTTTGTCCATTCTGTCATGAGGCTCATTGGCCTACAAATTGTCATATCTATGCTTCTTTGAACGATCGACGAAGAAGAGTTCAACAATTGAATCTCTGTTTTGGTTGTCTATCTAGTAAGCACCAGAGAAAAGATTGTACATCAACAAAAAGATGTAGGATTTGTCATAATAACCATAGTACTAGTTTGTGCGATAGACAAACAAATGTTCTCGCAGGAGATGAAAGAACCACATCTAATAGTAATATATCCTCGTCAAATACGACTCCTTCCAATATTGAAATAGACGAACCATCCCAAAATACAAATACAACATCTGCTGCCTTTGCAACCACTTGTGCGACATATACTACAAAGGGAGTAGCCCTTCCTACAGCACAGTTAAACATTGTCACGACACGTGGTATCGTTGGAGCTAGAGCCATTTACGATCAATGTAGCCAGATTACGATGGTGCTAGATTCATTTGTGGAAGCGGCTGGTCTTCGCAAATTAAAAATTAGAAATGTAGCCATTAATGGGATTCATTCATCTACACCCCAACAATCATACAATGTTGTTACATTACCCGTTAAAACTCCATCAGAAACCATTACTATGGAGGCGATAGTGGTACCGTCTCTACCCAAGGCCATTTACACACCAGGATTGAGTAAAACGGCTGCAGCATTGCGCCGTCGTCATGTTCATTTGGCCGATCCATACATTACAGATGAGGTTGCGGACATCATGATATTGATTGGAGCTGATCATTACTTTTCATTTGTTAATGGAAGTAATAAGCGAATCAATAATACCAATCTATTAACTACACAACTAGGTCACATGATTTGTGGTGTCTTGCCATACAAAGGTATCACAAGATCTACCACAACAAATATTATAACATGTCTTCATACAGGATCTGAATCCATTATGGAGAATTTAAATTGTATTGAATCATCATCTGATGTTGACAAGGATGGTGAGATTAGTCATTCAGTCAAATCAACGGGTTCTCTTTCGATATCCGAATATGAACATTCTCATATGTCGGACGAAATTCATTATGTCGATGGAGGTGATTTGACTCTTGAATGTGATTATAACATAAACCCCATGATTGGTGATTCCATCAATAGAGATTTAGACATTGCATATAGTCAAGATTCTATTGGAATTACCAATGAGAAAATTACAAACCAGAATTATTGTGTAACCAATCAATTAATTGGTGAAGCAAGCTTGTATTTACAAAAATGGTCATCTGTCGCCGATGACACTTCAATGATATTTAATTTCAATATCGAAGTAGTCATTCACGCATTTAATGATACTTCACAAAAGGAAAGTGATACCGTGTCATACTTAGATAATAATGATACACATGACATCATTATTGATAAATTTCATGGATTAAAATTTGAAAAACCTATAATCTCAAAATTATGGAAGTATGGTTCCGAATGGTTGCCTGACCCTGCTATATAGCTATTATAGACATTATACACATTTAAATCTCCTTAAGTCGATCTTTCTGGGGGGAGTGTATCGTGAAATTCGATTTCACCCAGAGAGATTTATTTATTAATTAAGACATTAATTATTGTTATTTTTGCATTGATATAATTTAGCTGTATGAACACGCCCTAAATGGTAAATTATAGAAAAAAAGAAGTATTTGGCAGCTATTAGTCGCTTTCCTGCCCAATTTGAAATGTACATTTTTTACCCAGGTCACGCATGCGCGATATTTCATTGGATGATTCTATCTTTCTAGAATGCAGCCAGTTTGCTTTGAATTGTTATATATATATCACGTATCAAAATTGATTAAAAATCTAAAGGCGATCCCGCAACGGGAATTATCAGAAAGTCACAAACTTTTGTACTCCGCCGCCATTTACGAGGATTTGGGAAATTGAAAATTTGAAGTCGATTTCTAGGAATATTGAACATAAACATACATGTATAAGCCTTAGCTTTGTTGTATAGTTCAATATTAGGATAATAAATACTTTAATATAAATTATAAATAGAATGTTATATGGAATAATTCAGATCCAAACAATTTAAGGACTTGTTATTGAAATCGGTTTTCTTTAATTCATTAATGGAAAACGTATTATGAATCTTAATTCATTAATCATAAAGTACATCACAAATAATTGATTATACATTAATATACTAAATATTTAGATATTTAGTTCAGATTTACTATCATTACGTTTCTTAAATCAAATTTTGGGGATTAAATCATAACTTTCGTTTGCTGAAAAAATATGATAAAGGATATCAAAACTACATTTATATATTTGAGAATTCAGTCATTGGTTGAACAATTCCAAACATATTGATTCAAATTTAATCAAAATTGCAGATATTGTGTACTTTACATAAAGTCAATTAACATTTGATCCTTTCAATTTAAATAACCAAGATCTTCAGTATTATTTTTTAAGATTCTGATCTAAACTTTGACATAATTTGCAAATTTATACATGTACACAGGTTTCCCCTACTAGCAATTGAAATAAGAGAAGTTTTACTGAAACAAAAAGTTTATAGTCCTGAATATCGCGTTCTACTTCCCGTACGTAAAACTTTATTTAACATCTTTCATAGAAAATGAGAAGAGCTAGACATTTTATTGAGACAAAAATTTAATTGGATCAACTTTGCAAATTATTGACAATTTCGTTGGATAGATATCCACTAATTTGATTACAACTCGCGTTCTATATAACTTTTTCCGATTATTTTTCGACAAGAGAGAATTAGATAGAATTCTCTAAGATATTTCATTGAAATTTAGACTTAATTCAATTAATTAAGTTTCATAATAGCCATTATTGACACAGAAACGTCAATTTATGGATAGGCAATAGAAATTTTGACTATATCTGGCGTTCTAGATAATTTAGAAAAAATCTGCCTTAACTTCATTTATAGAAAAGATTGAGATCTATCTATTATATTTAAACAAGATTTTGATTGGAGCTAGTTTTCATTTTGCCATTTTATTCATTTAACGATTTTGCTTATATCTCATGATCTACAAAACTTTAGTCATTTTTTCTTTGACATTTGGGAACCACATATAGTTCCCGAGCAGACATCATCGAAAATTTGATAAGAATCGATCAATTAGACCCTAAATAGCAATTATTGCACAGAAAATAAGGGTGCCAAATTCAGAAATTTGCCATAATCTTTCAGATTTGTTACTTATTGTCATATTATCGTTCATATTTTTAGATATTTTAACATCGTATTATTCCTGCTAATAGAGACAATACAAATCCTACATTTATATAAATATTCCTATTAGCAGAGACAAAATTATATATATGTTCCAAATAAACTATACCATTGAATAATATAATACGTTATAATTCGCATTCATTATCGTATTTGTATGAATATATTATTGCATTTTTGCACTGCGTTCTATATGTATATATATATTAGTAGTTAGCCCATATATATATAAGTAGTTACTTCATAGAATTTGACATAGATTTTACGTTTTCATTTTGATTGGTTCATCATTGAGAGATTTATAATCCTTCAGTGTATTTGCGAGTTATATGCATTGAGGATAGCGGTTCTCCCTTTGATAATTTTCAATTGTCTTCAGAAAGTATAGTTTTTCATTGTAGTATTGAAGAATTTATAATTCTTTAAAATTGCGGTTTACTGGGAATCAGAACCTTCAAGACTTTCTTTTCCCGCTTCATTATTCTATAGTTTGTTACCGTGATATTATAGGGAATTACGACCCCTTAATATTTCGACTCGTTGGGATTCCGAAATATCTCATTTTTTCCAACTTCAATTCATTTGTAATAAGTGTTGGGAATTCTTTAACGAACTTACAGTCCATTGTTGCTCTGGGGATTTACGAACCCCTATTTAGAGCCCTTTAATTCCCCACATTTTATGGTCCTTCGAACCGGAGATTGGGTTGCCTAACCTGATCTAGATCAGAAAAATTTAGTTTAACCTATTTAATTTTAGAACTTGAATTCTGTTTTGATTGTATTACGTTTATCGTACATACTATCATCTTCATTCATTGTTATTTGTATATTTTTTCGAGTATTGTAGTCATTTACTACAGTATAGTTGCTGCGTTTGGGTCATTTGGTCATTTACTAATTGAAATCATATTACAATTATTTTTATATAATTTATTACGTAATTGTTCAGTACAATGGCGGATGATAAGAATACTGGGACCTCTGAGTCTGTAGAAGATCAGGAGGTGCGAGTCATTAAAGATTTACGTAAGCAGCGTAGGCTCTTGCGTGCTCATTGCACAAGAAAGATGAAAGAGCTTGATGCATTATTGAAAGAAAAGGAGTTCGATATCGAGGAGATTGAATCAAAAACTGAAACCCTCATTGACATTGAGCCGCAACTGGTTCAGGTAAATAATCGAATTCAAGAACTTATTGTGAATGAGGACGATTTGTTGGCGGACCAAGAGGAGGGTATGGATCGCCAAGAAAGCCTAAAGAAATTAATTAGGAAATCTCAAAGAATTGTTAGTAATGTCCAGGCTGAGGTGGTTCGATATAAATTGAATATTCCCGCAGATTCTCGAGTTCCCCCAATTTTAGACGGTGGAGAATTCCAACATTCCGGATCTAATTCCCATTCTAAACCAGATGAGTTATTAAAGCTCCGTAGACAGAGAGTTATACAACGAGAACTTGCTGCATTGTTACGCGAGAATTTAGAACCATTATTCACCTCGATTAAACCAAACAATACTGACATTAAAGCTAACTTAAGTCAACTAATTAAAATCAAAGAGAAGATCTCACATCTTAATGAAAGTATTGTCGACATGTTAGATGAAATATTAATTTCCGCTGAAACTAAAGAGATTTTAAACTACGATCTTACAATTGACAAATTAATCATTAAAGCGGAATCATTACTTGATAACTCAGATCTACAGAGTCAACAATCTGAGTCCCACCGATCTGTCATAGAAGCTATAAATCAATCTAAACAATTATACAGAATCCCAAAACTAGATCTCCCAAAATTCTCAGGAGACATTTTGGAATTTAAGAATTTTTACGAAAACTTTAAAGCGTCTGTACATAGTAACTCAAGTATTCCAATTATAACTAAATTACAATTATTACTTAGCTTGTTGACAGATGATGCGAGAGAGGCTGTCTCCGGATATGAATTAGAGGAGGCTTCTTATCAGAATATTATAGACAGTCTTTTTGAAGACTATGATCATCCTCCTAAATTAGTTGAAACACATATTATGAAATTAATAAATATACCGTCTCCATCTTATGATATTACCGATCTCAAACATTTTAAGAGTAGCATTGAATGTCATTTTCGGAGTTTGAAAACCCTCAAAATCATTACAGATGAGGAGGGATATTCCATTATAATTGCAACCATTCTTGCTCAGAAATTACCCTTAGAAATTAAAACTCGAGTTAATTGGGAAAAGCTCAAGAAAAATTGGACAATGGAATTATTACGAACTACATTGAATAATGCCATGACGGTATTAGCTGCCGAGACTCCTATTTCATTGTATAAAGAAGAGAGCAAATCGCAAAATAAAATAGGAAAGGGTGGGTCATCCGGTAGAGAGCGCGACCAAGCTCAAGGATCTACCAAATCAAATACACGTTGTTTAGCTATGGTTGAAAATTCGGGACAGAATGCAAATTCTGGATATGGTTTAGCCCAATCAGGATTTCGATCACCATTTTGTTCATTTTGTCGTGAAGCTCATTGGCCTACAAATTGTCATATATACGCTTCTTTGAGCGAACGACGGAAGAGAGTTCAACAATTGAATCTCTGTTTTAATTGCCTCTCTAGTAAACATCAGATAAAAGATTGTCTATCAATCAAAACGTGTAGAATTTGTCATAGTAAGCATAATACTAGTTTGTGCGACAAACAAACAAATGTTCCCGCCGGAGGTGCGCGAACTACATCTAATGATAATACACCCTCGACAAATATAACCCCTTCTAATCCTGTAATAGAGCATTCATCATTGGATGCAAATACAACATCTGCTGCTTATACAACCTCTTGTGCGACACGCATTACAAAGGGAGTAGCCCTTCCTACAGCACAATTAGACATTATCACAACACATGGTATCATTAAAGCTAGAGCTATCTTCGATCAATGTAGCCAGATAACGATGGTACTGAATTCATTTGCGCAGACCGCTGATCTCAACATAATTAAAGTTAGAGATGTAGCCATTAATGGAATTCATTCATCCACACCTCAACAATCATACAATGTTGTTGCAATACCCATTAATTCTTCGTCCGGATCCATTATCATAGAGGCGATAACGGTAGCGTCTTTGCCTGAGACAATCTATACACCTGGATTGAGTGAGACAGCCGCAGCATTGCGCCGTCTTCATATTCATTTGGCCGATCCATATGTTATGGATGAGGTGGTAGACATAGTGATATTGATTGGAGCGGACAACTATTTTTCATTCATTAATGGAAGTAATAGACTGATCAATGATACTAATTTGGTGACTACACAATTAGGTCACATGATTTGTGGTATTTTACCTTATGAAGGTGTCACGACATCTGCTGCGACAAACATTATAGCTTGTCTCCGTACGGGGTCTATTGTGGGAAATTTAAGTCATTTTGGATTGTCATCCACAATCATTGGGAAGGATGAAGTTGATTGTTCGATTGAGTCAATATTTTCTCCCTCATTGTCTGAAAATGAGCAGTCTCCTATTTCAGATCAAATTGATGATACTGATATAGATAATTTACCCCTTGAATGTAGTGAAACAGACCCTGTAATTGGTGATTCCATCAATAGAGATTTGGATATCATATGGAATCTAGATTCTATTGGAATTGTCATTAATGAAATGACAGAACAAGATAAGCGAGTTATTTCGGACTTTGAAAAAAATTTGATCTTTCGAGATGGACAATACTTCGCTAAACTTTTGTGGAGATCCGATCATCCGCCATTGCCGGATAATTATGGAATCGCTAAGTCTTGTCTCTATAGCAACATTAAGAGATTATATAAAACTCCTAAATTATTAGAATTTTACAGTCAAATCTTTGCTGACCAGATTCAGCGTGGATTTATAGAGGAAGTGACTCCTTTAACACCGGTACATCCACAAGCTCAATTACATTACCTACCACA
>JAQIYL010000021.1:0-10114 GCA_034700725.1 Trichoniscus pusillus
AATTTTAACTATATGTAAGTGTGCAACAATAGTTTATGAAAGAACGTTCGTATCATTGAGCCAAGATTTGTTTAATATGTTAAGATTTAAGATCTTATAGATTAACAAACGTGAGTCCTAAAATATTATAATCGCTTACAATTTAATATAAAATTAGTTTATTATTAATCGGTTTGTATTTAAAGGTAAGAAACAGCGCCTGACATTCATAGAAATGAAAAATGACATGAATTCGATGATTGATGTCGCTAAAATCGCTGACGTCATTCTAATAATAATTGACATCAAGTTTGGATTTGAGATGGAAGTGTTTGAAATTATTGACATCTGCAAACAATATGGGCAGCCCAGAATAATGGGGGTAAGTATTCATAATTAGCTATCTTTTGTCTGATATCTTCGCACTTCAGTACACACACCCCACAACGGTACAAAATTCTAAAATTTTTCATAAAAACATCCTGCTTATATCATCAGTACGCCGCTTGTAGCTTTGAAATCTTGGTCTCGCCTCCTAGCCAATGATTAGTCACATTTCAGAGAGATCAGCCAATCATCTATCGGCTTATCTCTTCTGAAAAACTTGTCCTGCTACTAGAAATTAGGTCCATAATACATATATGATCATTTGCAGCGGAAAATCTAAAGTCGCGGAATAGTTGCATAGATCTGTGATAAATCCTACCTACGATGGGGGTAGAAAATTAAACTTTATATAATATATATTGAATGTTTAGAGAGTGAATGCAGATAATATAAATATATATATATATATATATATATATTTCTGACCTATTCTAAATGTTTATAAACAATAGGATTTGCGTACCTTTGATAACTCCTTGGTGGTCTTATATAAAGGTAAGTTTTAATCCTAATCTAAATTTAATAAACTATACAGTTCCGGAACTTCTAGCTTGTATAAATCAGATATGGATTATATCGTTACACTATTAAGACGAAGTTGTGTCTACTAGATGAAATAATTGCAGAATCAAGACGTAGAATATCTTCTCAAACGACAAGTAAATTAAGGGGACAAAACACCCCGTAATGGTAACTTTATACCAAATAATAATAATAACCTATAATTAATAAAAATATGTAATGTCATATATAATAATATATATGCATTACATAAACATAAATAAACATATATATATATATATACTTATATATATATATAGAATCTATAACTACCCCCCCCACTCCGAGAACAAAACATTGAAGATTAACATTAAAGTCGAAATCAGTTCATCGGAGATTAACGTAAGGGACTAGAGCATGCTGCTATGTTGAGACAATCTGTAACGAGAGGAGGATTAAACATGTTCACTCAATATATATATAATGCAACCTCTCCAAACGGAATCGTAGGCCTTAATAATGTCGAAGAAGACGCCCAACAGAAACTTCTTGGAGCAGAAGGCCTGCTGGACGTCTCGGTCCAGGAGAAGAAGGGGATCAGCGGAGAAACGGAAACCATGAAGACCAAACTTGGCTAGAGAGAGGAGGGAGCGGGACTCCAGTTCCCATAAGAAGCTCCATGAGTTTGCAAGTGATGAAAGTGAGGGTTATGGGCCGGAAATTATCTTCGAGGGCGGGGTCGATACAGGAACAACATAAGAGGTAGACCTGAGGCGGGGGAAAGAAGAAGAGGCTCACATCAAGAGGTAAAGGAAAGCAGGGACAGTAGAGGGCATATAGCGCAGCATACAAGAGAAGATGCTGTCGGGGCCGGGGGCTCTTTCCTTGCAAAGGGACAGGGCATCCCGGAATTCCGGACGGTAAAGGAGTTATAAGGAGAAATAATGTTGCCTTCAAAAGAAAGGTGGTGTTGAAACTGGGGAAAGTTACGAAAGGGGGGGAGTAATGGGAGCCGCTGGAGTGGGCATAAAAAGAGTAGCATAGGGCGTCGCAACAATAGGGGAAGGAAAGGGAAGACCTTGTCATAAGGGAGTAAGATAGGAGGGTGGGTGCAAGAGGAACGATTTAAACGGCGGAGACTTCGCCAGACGGAGGAAGAGAAAGATTTTGAGAAAATGGAGGAAAGGAAAGAAGTGGTATAAGTACGGCGGGCAAGCGGAGTGTGCGCCTAGCCAACGCGTTAACCCGTTTATAATGTATGTAGTCGGAATGGAGGTGGGTACGATGGAAGGTGCGGAGAGCACGTTTACGTGCCCTCGTGCAAGGCGGAAATCCGGGTCCACTAAGAAACCAGCGGTTTGGAAGAGGGGAGAATGGAGGCCGTGGCGGCAGTTAGGAAGGAAGAGGTGAAGTGAGAGGGCGCCGCCTATGTTAAGGAATGAGAGAGGAAAGGAAGCGAAGGAGGGGGTATGCCAAAAAAGGGGCCAGCCGGCCAGAGGCAAGCACCATCTAGGTGATAGGTCGGGAGTGGGTGTGCCTTCAAGGTCGTGGATGATGATAGGAAAGTGGTCACTGCCATGGAGACCGTCGAGGCAGAACCAGGAGAGAGAAGGGGCAACGACAGAGGTACAGAGAGAGAGAGAGTGGTCAATACAGGTAAAGGAGTTAGTCCGTTGGCAATAAAGGGTAGGGTCACCTGTATTCAAACAACTGAGGGCGAAGCGGGAAAGGAGGTGATGGACGAGAACAAATCAACAACGTCACCCCATAAGCGGTGGCGAGCGTTGAAGTCACCCACACTGAGGACGGGGAGTTGAAGGAGTAAGGAGACGAGGTCAGGCGCGGTGACAGGAGTGCAGGGAACAGACAAATCTGTTTGGGAAAATGAATACGGGCTGCGACCGCCTGAAGTGTGGTACGCAGGGGGAGGAGTGCAAGGAAGAATTAACCAAAAGGCCCGCACCACCTCTCCAGGATGGAGACTGAGCTCTGTGAAGGAATAACAGTGTAGTGAGCTGGGGTGGGTAAGTGGGACCGATCGCCCAGGATGAGATCCTGCAAGGCGATACAGAGGGGGCGGTGGGTCTGCACAAGTAGGGCGAGCTCTTCATAGTTGACAAACACGCCACGGCAGTTCCACTGGAGGTGCAAAGCCATGGCACGGTTACGAAGATCAGTGATGATCGTGGGGATGCACTGGGCAGACATGGGAGATTGCGAAGACAGAGGAAGTGAATCAAGAGGCACGGAGAGGAGAGAGGAAGGGGTACAGCCCGATGCAAGGGCAAAGTCAGCGATAAAGAATATCGGACGGGGGAGGAAAGGGAGAAGCCCCACATGGAGGATTGTAAACGGGAGAAACGACGGGGGTGAGGGGCAGTAGAAGCTAAAGAGACGTCAATGGAGAGGAATGGTGGGGTAATGGGAAGAAAAGGAAAATGCCAACTCCTTCCGATGAAGGATGGGACAGGAGCAGAGGAGGCCGAAGGGGTATGGAGAAAAGGGTAGAAGGGAGACCCATGTCAATAGAAAGGAGGGACGGGAGGGAAAGAGGCGGAGGCGGGTAAGATCCAGAAGGGAGGGTGGCAATTGGAAAGAGAGGCAGGAAGTGAAGGAGGGGGGGCTGAGCGCAGGCCGGGAGGGAAATGTGTGAGCCGAGAGGGTACGGCGGTAGGAGAGTAGCATCGTTTGGTACGTAGCTATGCGGGAGGATGCCGTGCAGAAGATGGATGGGAGAGGGAAGGAGAGACAGGCAATAGGTGGCGGGATGGAGTGGTCAGAGAGCTGGCTGGGGCGAACCGAACGAGCAGGAGAGTTGGATTTTGTAACGGAGGCGTAAGAACGTCCAACGGTAGGTAGGTCTGCTGGGAGGCGTTAATGACGGGGACGTGAACGTCGTTCTTTTTTGAGGAACAGGTGCCCACCCTTGAATATATAAACTAATGAAAATTTAAAAAGAATAATTTCCATTAGTAGGTATAGGTACTCATAATTGAATTCAAATGATTTACTTTCCTGATGAATCAAAGTATTTGATTCTTAATTGGCAATATTTGTTTTTACCTTTGTTAATTATCTACCACTTCTCTACAACAATATTTTCCTTTTTCGGTATTTTTAATTTCCAATCTTACCGTTTTAATTAATACTTATCTATCTAGTCCTAATTCACAATATCCAATCTTCATTAATTTTTTAATGTTTACGTTCTCTAAATTTTTAAACTCAACTTGGTCAAATTGAATATTTTACTCACAATTGGAAGAAAATTAGGGTGCATAATGATTCACAAAATCGGTTCAGTAGTAACTGCACTTAAGGAACACTCAACTTCAAAGAAATTAATTAAACCAACCAGCAATCTTACCAATTATAAAAAGTGAAGTCCACACCAAGCAAGCCAACATAAATACATATGAACAGTTATATTGCCTTCACTCGACATAGACGCACCCATTGGTAGGATAAGGCTCATGAAGGAAGAAATAAAACCCAAACGTTTATTAACATTTTGATATTCAAAGAACTTAAATATTAAATAATTGTGATCGTCAAGTTTAAATTGTCGAGAACGATAAGATCGTTTAATAAATAAAATGTACATCAGAAAACAACGTAAATATTTTCCAAAACTAATTGAGAGAAATGTCGGCAAATTTATTGTTACTTTTAATGCGTTCAAACTCAATCTCTTTCAAAAGATTTTTCCTCAAATTTACAGATGTTTACATCGTATAGCTTTGGAAAAATGGAGTATATTTCAAAGCAACGATTTCCTTTAAAATTCGGACATTTTTTCCTAAAATGTTTATTATAACATCAATCCAACAGATTTTACAAAGGGTATAATAGTGAATTGCGTTCCATTGAAGCTTTTAAAAAGAGAAAACTTCTACCCGATCTGGACAAGTTAATTAAGAACGGCATAAAAATGCATGTCTTTTATTGTACCGCCAAAAGGTAATTTATAATGTTTCATATCTTTCAATCGTTTTTTAAATGTTAAACGAAACAGAAATGCATTTTTAAATAAATAAAAAAAAATGACCATATTTAAAAGACAAAGTACATCCCAAATGGCAACAAATTCTCTTTCAAATATTTTTTGTAAGGTCCAAATAATTATTGCATTAATTTTAAAAAATTTCTAGTCTCAAGAAATAAAACTTTAACACCTAAAAACGCCCAAATGACAAAAAATGTTTTAAATTCCATTTTCGTAATAGCCGAAGTGAAAATTTACAATTTTGTTCATGACGATTTAAAGCGGCGATAGATGAAGCCAAAACTTTGAGAATTAGAACTTAAATGCCATATTCAATTTAATGTAACTTAGGTGAATAAACAAATTAATTAATAATTAGTAGAATAGTTTTGATAATTAAAGAAATCAAGGCTTTTAATTTTAAATATTATTTCAACATACATTATCCAATGCTTTCATAAACACATTCAATCACAACCTGCCACAACATTCAACCTGCTGGCAAAATTAACTTATTTAAACTAAAGCAATATAACTCGCTCTAATAATTATTAAATTCCCTTAATAAAATAGAGTTTAAGTTCTTGTAAACCAAACATCTCCCACAAGCATCCTTTGCCATCAAAGTTAACACATACCTCTTGACGAATGTCAATGTCGTACAATCAACGTGTTGCTATTAAAACATCAAATGCACAAGTGATACAGGTAAAATCCTCATTAACATTTGTGATATACCATTAAATCGGCAAGGATGACATGCCATCAAGATCAGAGATGATAACGTCACATTAACGAGATCAAGAAGTAAGATCAACGTTAATGACATTCATACAAAATATGATGACAAATGGCAAGACCAGTAATGATGCTGTCAGACGATCAGGATCAGCAATGATTACTCCTGATTATCACAATAATAATGCTGTCAGACCATCAATGATAACATCACTATCAGGATCAGCAATGGCGAATCTAAATCATCATTTCAAAAACAAAATTAATTTTCTACAGCCAAAAAATGATTCAAACAAAATGAACAAAATCACAAAAAATGATTTAATTCCCTTAACGTAAGAGTTTATATAAATAAATAATTTTTAACAATACAATCACAGGAAAATAATAATAATAATTATTTAAAAGTAATAAATTTAAAATCCTAATTGAAGTTCATTTCAGGATCCTCTTAATCCGTTGTAAATTTTGCCTATATCCTCTTGATTTAGTAAAGTCTTTATAGCTGAAAATAAAATATATAAATTATATTTAAAAACTTATTATAACTTTTTATTAATATATTTTACCTTGTATTTAAAAACTTTAATTAAAAATTAAGTATTAACATGAAGATGAAGTTAATTAAATAAACCTTTTAAATATAGTTTTCTTCATTAATAACCACCTTATTTATTTTCATAGAGTAAAACTCGGACAGACCATTAGTGTACAGGATTATAATCAACTATTTTAATGGTGTGCTTGACAACTTTACAAAAGTCTTCTTAGAACATTAGAATAGAGACCGAAAGATCAATTTAGGCTACTAGATAGTCAAGTAATGGGAATTTGCTTCATTTTTATTATGCTACTTCAATTGTCAAAACTGGAATCCCTATTCAAAAATTCTTATTTGTTACCATTAGTATTTTGATTAAGTAAATGTGAGTGATGAATATATTTAAAATAAATTTGAATATCTTTTATAAGCAGTCAGCAACTGCAACATAATGTTACTAAGAATCTCAGTTTTCTGACATCAATCAGCTTAAAATTAGGTGTTTAAAACAAGGACATATTTGGTTGACATGTTAGAAAAAATATTTAATTTTGTTTACAATTTAGGATATTTCGTGTGCCTCCTGGCTCACCTCTTCAGCTAAACTAAAACATTTTATCAATGGTATGAACTTTTATAAACATCGTATGTGCCACTCAGCTCTTTTCCTTCTTCTATAGATCGGCGGATTGATATCTTCTTTATAATGTTATTTTTATTTTGTTATTTATTTGACTGTGCTAAGTTCTACTTTTCTGGTTTTATTCTATTCTAATTCTCTATTCTATTTTACTTGTGGTCCTAATCATAATCCTATGATCATTTCTAGATTTTTTTTATTTTTTCCTCTCTTCAGACACACCTTCTAAATTAACGAATCATGTGTCTTGATTTTATGCATACCTCCAGGATTCTCCAATCATTTGATTAACTTTACAATCTTCATTTTATAACCCGGTTCGATAATAGTTGCTTGTATGTTCTGAAATATGATAAGTTTGATTATCCTATCCTAATTTTGATCTTTTTTTATTTTTTAAATTTATGGTTTTTCATTGCAATCTTATGAATTTCTCTATTTTTGTATGACGTCATCCTCCACGCCCTCCAAATCAGCCAATCATATCTCTTTATTTAGTGCACGCCTCCAGGCTTGTCCAATCATTTCTCTTTTATTTCTCTGTTTAATATTCAACTTTATATTGTTCATGATTTAATTAAGAACAAACACATACCTACACTTGTACATACCTTCACATACTTGTGCAATTGTGCACACATCCTTATATGTTTTTTCATAAATTTAACCTTGTATTTGTGGTTATTCATAATTACACATTTGCAGCCCAATTATTGTCTTGTGATATTGATGTTGTTTGTTTAGTCCATCTCGATAGGTATAGTTTCTCTTCTTTTTTCTTGGTGTTCTTCCCAATTCAGCATTTTCTTTATGTATTTGATTGTTACTTTATCAATGCTAAAAAAGCCTTTTGATATATTACAGCAAGGTTTGTTCTGTATGTATATTGATTCTACCATTCTGTTTAAAATTCTATTGTTGGAACTAAATATCAATTCTGCTTTTGGCCAGTCTATTGTATGTTCTTGTTCTTGCACATGTAGAAATAATGCGCTGCTTAGGTTTCCTGATGTTACTGATCTTTTGTGTTCATTCATTCTTTCATCCAATGTTTTCAGTGTTTCTCCATAATAGTGATTTGTGCACTCTTTACATGGTATCTGATATACTCCTCCTGATTTTCTTGTTTCTTCTGAGTTGTTTTTTATTATTACGCTTCTTATTGTGTTCGGATAAGAGAATACTATTTTATATTTTGTAATGTTTTCTATTGTATGTTTCCAATTTTCAATGTTTTTGCAATAGGGTAGTGTTATCCATTTTTGTTTTTCATCCTTTTCTATTTCTGGGGTTTCAATTATTCTATCTTCTCCGTGATATTTGTTCTTTGCTTTGTGATACATTGCTGTTATAAGGTGATGAGTATAACCCAATCTCAAAAATAATTTTACTATGTATTCCATCTCTCTCTCGACAAATTCCGGATCAGATATTTTGAATCCTCTATAGAACAAATTCATTATGTTGTTTAGTTTTATTTTAGTTGAGTGTGCTGAGTAAGCATGGGTTAAATTTCCTGTGTATGTTTTTTTCCTGTGTACTCCGAATTTGTATCTCGAATTCTGATTATGAATTTCTATATCAAGGTATGCGATTAGTCCATTTTTTTCCGATTCGTGCGTGAACGTTATGTTGTTTTCTAATTCGTTCATTTGACGTGTGATTTCTTCTATATTGCAGTCACTTTCCATTCCGCAAATGATATCATCAACGTATCTGAACCAGAAATGTATCCTTTGTTGCAAATGTAACTTTGGCAAAAGAAGTTTTTCATAGAACTCCATATATATGTTTGCGAGAATTGGGCTCAGGCTCCCTCCCATTGATGCTCCTTTTACTTGTTTGTAGAATTCTCCTTCAAACGTGAATGCTGTGCCACCCATGCAGATCTCGACAAGCTTGAGGAAATTCTCAATGCTGCACGGAAGATCTATGTTTTTGTCAACTAGATAGCTGTTTAGGTATTCAATGGTTTTATTGATCGGAATATTTGTGTACAAACTTGTGATGTCGAAACTGTGTAGTATTTGGTTATTTTTTTGTATTTATTTATTTTGTCTATTAATTCTTTTGAGTTTTTTAGATGTGACCCTGATATTGTTCCTAGTAGTGGTGACAGAAATTTGCTTATCCATTTGCTGAGTTTAGAGAAAACTCCCTTTTTATCTGCTATTATAGGTTTTATGGGGTGTCCTTCTTTATGTATTTTTATGATGCCGTATATATATCCTATGTTTGGTTGGTGGATTTTCACTGATTTATACTGTTCAATGTTGATTAGGGGCTTCACCAATCTTTCAAATTGATATTTCTGTGAGTTTGTTGGGTCTTTTTCAAGTTTTTTATAAGTAGTTTCATCACTTAAAATTTCGTTTATTTTCTGTCTGTATAATTGTTTATCCATTATTACTACTCCACCTCCTTTGTTAACTCTTTTTATTGTGATGGTTTTGTTGTTGTTGAGAGTTTTTAATGCTTTTTGATATCTTTTTGGTAGTTTATTGTTCTGACAACAGCTTATATTTTTGGCTACTGTTGACATTATTTCTTTGTGATCTACCATCTTAGATGTAGTTAGTAGATCAGTTTTTTTGTTATGTTCAAATGCAAAGCCCATACCTAATGCTAGTACACTAATTTCATTTTCATCAGGTGAATAAGTTGAGATATTGATCACTGATTCTTCATTACTATACACTTTCCAGGGACTAGTTTTAATTAGACTTTCTAATTTTTTGCTTAGATGTACTTTGTATGTGTCCAAACATTCTTTTAAATGTGCTCTATAGGTGTTCAAGAGAAATGTTAAAACTTTACCACTTGTTATTTCCTTCAATTGGTCAAGATTTCTGCTCATTAACCCAAAACCGTGTTTTATTTCTGACTTTATCATTTTTATTCTGTTTTTTATCAAGATGAGATAGATGTTGGGAAATGGTGTTCCTTCTATGTTATAATATTGTTTTATTATGAAGGATTTCGGTATCACTTGTTCTTTTATGCATTGATTTAAGAACTTTACACTATTCTTTTTCTTGTTTGTAGCTATTCCTATTTCTTCGTATCTTCTGAAGATCTTGATGCACATAGGGTAAATTTGAAATATTAGTGAGAGATTTAAAGACATCGTGGTTTGATAATGATATTTAGATAATTATTTTTCAGAGCACTGGTAACACTATCGCACTCATTTATTTATTTTGAAGATTTTTGGATTTTAAAACCACATAGTTAGAACAGATATTTAATTATGTTTACAATTTAGAATATTTCGTGTGCCTCCTGGCTCACCTCTTCAGCTAAACTAAAACATTTTATCAATGGTATGAACTTTTATAAACAT
>JAQIYL010000022.1:0-10097 GCA_034700725.1 Trichoniscus pusillus
AGATTCCTCAACTTCACCAATATCTCCGATATTTCGGTCAACGCCGGCTCAGGAAGGAAGCCTTCAAAATCATTTTCGTCATCATCACTATTCTGCTCCCGAATAATGCGCTGGAAAACATTTTCTTCGTTGGTTGAAATAGGAGCCTCCAGTATTGGAGTCCTATGCTGTCTTACTTCAGGAATCTCTTCTTCTTGATTGGAAGATGATCCCAGTAACTGATCCCAACACGGATTGTCAGTTATGTAAGCAGGTGGATCTGTCCACTTCTTTAACTGACGATGATGAACTTTATATATTCGCTCTTCGTCACCGGGGCTTCCTATTTCATATGTTACTTTATTTGGGTTTACTTTTAGGACAACCAATGGTCCTCTAAATCGATCTCTAAATTTATTTATAACAAGATCCCCTGGCAAATGTACTTTTAAAAGGACCTTGTCTCCTAATCTAAATGGAACAAATTTTTCATGTCCCTCATCCCAATACTGAGGTAATCTCCGTGCAACATCATGTCCAACTGGGACCTTATTCGAGTGTTGCAGAAGACATTCGGCAGGTGTCATGCCGGTTTCCGAATGTATAGTGTGGTTATAACTATAAACAATCTTCGGAAGGAGTTCGTCCCATTGAGATGGATCGACCAGCTTTAGTCTAAGAAATTGATTCAGCGTTCTATTAACTCTTTCTACAACTCCCGACGATGTTGGGCTATATGGAGATGTCCTCACATGGGTGATACCCCAGTCCTTGAGTAGACTGGTAAATTCTTCCCCTATGAACTCTCTACCATTGTCCGATAGCATTCGATCGGGAGTTCGTAATAAAAATGGGAAGATATTGCGTCGACATGCGTTGGCAACAGTACCAGATTTCTTATCCGGCAATGGGACCACTGAAATCCATTTTGAATAATGATCCACTACCACCATTGCGCAAACACTTCGTCGTTTAGTGGTTGGATATGCTACTAAATCAATAGCGACCAACTCAAAAGGGTGTTCAGTTTTAATTTTAAACATTGGTGGTGCATAAAGAGTGTTGGTGACTTTACCTCGTTGACATTGAGGACAACCCCTTATGACGTCCTCTATTATTTGGGACATTTTCGGATTCCATACATGTCCTTTCAGAAGATTTTCTAGCTTATATGTTCCCACATGAGCGTATTCTGCGTGGGCTGTAATAACCAAACTGATCAACTCGGCTGTTGGTATCACATGCACATATTCACCTTCTTTTTCCCTCACTAAGAGATCTCCTCTGATAGACATCTGGTTCCTATACCTTTTGTAAGGTTTTGACCTTCCTGTATATTTCTTTGGTGGTCTTTTGTTGGCCAGCAGCTCCCTGATAGTGCGGATCTCCGGAGCCCTATTCATCTCTCTCAAACGACCAAGAGGAACAATGGCGTCATATGAGTCCACACTCCCAGTGGTACTGCCGTCCATACTCATCGTATTTATTTTAATTTCGTGAACGTGGTTCTGTAAAGTATCATCACAGTCCACTTGTTCGTTAATAGGTTGGTTAACATAGCTCTCCTTTACACTAGTTTCTATGTTATACCAACTCTCCTCCCCAGTAGATTCCAAGTTGGCGGGAATCTGCTTCAGATCCTCCTCCTCCAAAGTCTCGTCCAACAACAGCATTTCAGAGAACGGTACCTCAGGGTTGGTGTCTCTAATTGATGTTACTTGGGCAGTAACAGAAGCTTCTTTCATTGGTTTTCCAAGCCGGGTCAAGAGATTATAATGGACCTCGGCCAAACATTGTAGATAACATCTGTCCTGAAGTTGATCTGACCCATATTTTAAGAAGTTCTTGTCACTGTAGTACACCACCACCTGAATCCCCTCCATATCACTGAACACCTGTAATATTAGAGGAGTAGGCAATTGTCCTACATGCTTCATCAGCTGTAAGTGTTTGGTCACGGTCTTTGAGGGAGTGATGTTATATTTGATCTTATTTATAGTGAGCTCGTCGACTAATGCTTCACGTATCCGTTGATGATTTTCCGTTGTATTAGTTTGGTATAGAGACAAACACTGAAAAAGGCTATCCCCACCTCCAGGCATTTCCAATCGGGTGAAGCCGGGGGGAACAGCAGTAGTGGAGACCCATGGGTCAGGCACCTCCAATTTCAGTTCAACAGGGGCTCTCGATAAAGCATCTGCCACTATGTTCTTCGTCCCAGGTACATACATTATTTCATAATCAATATCACTTAATTCTTCGAGTGTCCTTGCTATTCGACTATTTACGAGGGGCATGTTATTTAGGAATACTAAGGGCTGGTGGTCCGTATATATATGTACTTTTATCCCATATAAGAAGGGTTTGAGTGATTTTACGGCCCAGCGAATGGCAGCTACCTCCCGATCAGTAGTCGAATACCTCTTCTCAGCAGGATTAAAAGAGGTGGACACAAAAGCAATGGGCTTATTACTACCATCTTGCTCCTGTGATAAACACGCTCCCGCTCCTATATCAGAGGCATCAGTGTGTAACTGAAGGGGTGCCGCTCCTGGTCTCCTATCTGGGTATGTCAACATGGTAGGAGCAACCATTTCACTTTTAAGTTGTTCGAACGCCTTTTGACAGTCTTTGGTCCAAACCAAGGTCTTCTTGCCAGTTATTTCACTAAGAGGTTTAGCTATTTCTGAACATCTGGGGATGTGTCGTCTATAGAAGTTGATCATCCCCAGGAATCTACGCAGTTTCCTCACTGTATTAGGAACCGGATAGTCGAGGATACCTTGTACGTTCTTACTGATAGGAAGCATACCTTCCTCCGATACCTCATGTCCTAGAAAAGTGACCTTACTTCTACAAAGTTCTGTCTTAGATGGTTTTATTTTAAACCCGTGCTCCTCTAACGCCGACATTACTTTCTCCAGGATTTCGACATGCTCCTCAAAAGTTTCACTCATTATGAAGATATCATCAATGTATACCATGCATTGATCCCATGGTATACCTGATAAGGCGAAGGCCATTCCTCGTTGGAAAGTGGCTGGCCCATTTTTCACTCCAAAGGGCATTCGGAGGAACTCCCAGTGAGATAAAGGAGTAGTAAAAGCAGTCTTTTCAATGCTACTCTCCTCCATCTCAATCTGATAATAGCCCTTTATCAAGTCTGCTTTTGTGAAAAATTTCTTCCCATGTAAATTGAATAATGTATCAATTAAATTGGGAATTGGGAAGCTATCGCGTCTGGTGATTTTATTCAGCTCCCGATAATCGATACACAACCGAATTGAACCATCTGGTTTTCGTACTGGTACCACTGGGGCCGAATATGGAGAATGACTTCTTTGTATTATTCCATCCTGTTCCAAATCACGACAGTTCTTTTCTATTTCTTGTAGTATTGGTCCCTGCAATCTCCTCACAGGCACGACTACTGGTACTTCATGAGTCGTCTGTAAATGATGTTTCAGATTAACAGCTCGACCCACATCACCATCTCCTGTTGATATTGCTGCAGGATGTCGTGCTAGGAGATCTATAAGGACCTGACGTTGTTGATCGTTGATGTTGTCATTATCCTGCATCTGAAATACTTCCGTCAGCCAGTTCAGAGTCTGTTCGGGGGGCCCTTCAGGAACCTGAGGGGGTTCAGCCAATTCCACTATGGAAAATGGTGAATCATAGGCACTCATATTTTGAGCTCTCCCCACGGTTTGACCTTTAGTCAGTGTGATAGATACAGCTCCCGTATTGAAAACTGCTATATTATGGGGTCCTGGTGAATAATTCATAATACCTGGTTGGAACTCCACCCCACCACTATCACTTACTGATTCGAAATAGGCTACCTCTTCGCCCTCGTAGCTTGATGTTGATTCCAAATTTACCTGAGCTAAAACACAAGATCGTGGAGGTATTTTAACGGAAGCGGCCAGAATGCATTCTCCGTAGAGCGGAGGAGGACCTCGTAAGTCCTGTGCTATAGATATAAATCGATTCCCCTCCCGTCTCATCAGCTGCTGTGTCATGAGATCCGGAAGAAGATTATTTAGGCGCAACATATCGACTCCGCATATTAGGTCGTAATCTATTACTCCATCGTCCACAACCAGGAACTCTATTGGTTGTGTTGCGAAGTCCCAAAACAACAAGGATGCAATACAAACTCCTTTTATTGGTACCATGGCATTGCCGACACCTTTCACTCGCTGAATTTTACTGGTGGCCAAGGGAAATTTTTCTTGAGGCAGACGGCTATATGTGTGCGCAGTCATTAAGCTACCCGCCGCACCCGTGTCTATAAGGGCCGTCAGGTCAGTGATACCTAATCCGTCGATGATATGAGGTTTAACCACCATCATATCCCTCGATACACACAAGTGACTCATGTCAAGGGTGGGAGGCGACCCCTCCTCACCTTCCGGATCCAAAGTAATTACTTGGTCTGGTGGCGAAGAAGGCTCACTCTCTTCATCTGCGGAGAACATGTCCCCTCGATTAAAGGTAGGAGGACCGCCCCACATAGAATCATTTCCCACATCTATGCCGGTACTATCTCGTTCGGCGAGTTGATCTTCAGAACTTGTGTCAACTTCATTCAGACCATGTTGACTATTTCCCATTGAAGTCATATGTGACCCTGGGAGAGGCTCCGACATGTGGTCTGTCATGTCAGAGCAGTCTAGTTTTTTCTCAATTTCGGACAATCCTTCCCTATATGGTCTTCTCGGCAGAAAGGGCATTTCCTTTGATTCTGCGTTTGACCCATCGGACACTCAGATGGTTTATGTCCGTGTTGATGGCACCGAGCACATACGCCCTGTTCCTGATAACAGTCCCGCCTTATGTGTCCGCGCTTATGGCAGAAGTCACACAAGGGTCTCTCGGTACACTCAGTCATCAAATGTCCATTCCCCCCACAAAACCGACAGTACTTAGCGGTATTCCACTGTGTCGGTGCAGGAGGTGGCGCCGACCTTTCCGGTGTAATCCCCGGTCCCGAGGAAGGATTAACGGTCTGCGCCCTCGAGGGATTTTGTGACCTCGGTGGACGCCTGTTAGACTGAGCAACTACGGGAGGACTAGGTACTTGGGGTGACGGGGGTCGTTGCGACACTACTCCCGCCTGTTGACATTGAACAAATGGGTGCTGGCCCCAGGGGCCTGTCATGGGAACGGTACCTACTGGTGTATAAGGGAGGGCGCATGCTTGGGATGCGGGCCAAGGTGACATTTGGTGAAAGGGGGGATAATTTGGGTAATATGGAGGGTAATGGGGGTAATATGGAGGTTGTTGTCCATATTGTAAGTTATAATTTTGTAGGTTTGGTGCTGTGGTGGGGTTTTCCCAATCTTCTGCACCTCGAGGATGGTTGCAATCAGAGGTCCCATTATTATTTATTAAGTGGTTTGTGGGTATGGGCCCTTGGGCAGTGCGTCCTCGTTCCTCATCCCGCTGATAAGACATATTATAGGTGTCTCCGCGTACATGAGTTAGGTCCACTATTGTCGGGGCCGCAGCAGGACATGGATTCTTCACATTATCTATTCTCACATAGTCCTTTGCCGCTGCCACCACTCTATCCCAGGGCATATCCAAACCCGTAGTGTGTCGCATGGAGATTCTATCCTGCTCCACTCGTACTTGAAGACTAGGTAATAAGGCTCGCACGAACTGATGTCGCACCTTTCTTTCCCTAGTTACATCTCCTGCGAACGAAGCTTGGGCGATTGTTTTAAACCGAACCGCGAACTCACCGACGGTTTCCTCTGGCCTCATTCGAGTCTCCAGGAAGGCGTCGAAATGATCCAACTCCCGCTGATACCTTTCTTCACGGTCCGCCTCAATTATTTTGGACGTTATGTCAGCATAATCATCCGTGGACTTTATCAAGGCTTTATACAATCTTAGTGCACTTCCAATGAGGAAATCTCCCATAAGTACACCTCTTCCCTCCTTTGATCTTGGGTAAACTATATCACAGTACCTGTCATACTTTTCCACCCACTTTTCGAAGGGTATACTTCCTTCAGGGTCATATGGACCCGGAGGTATGGCTTTTGATGAAGTAGAACTAGTCGTTTGGTTCTCGCTATTTAACATCCGTTCGGCCATACGAACTATGAGCTGGTCCTTCGTTTCTGTTGGTTGGGAAAGGGGGGGAGTAGGTTCTGGTTGAACTGGAGGCGCTTGACTTTCCTCCGTCTTCAACTGCCTCATCATGGCAGCTATCCGCCTTATTAACTCGGGGTCCTCCTCAGTGGATTGTATAACACTCGGAGAAGGCCTCTGCAAGCCGGCTGTTGTGTACTGTGACGAGGTGGAGATCATGGGAGAAGACATAGAAGCCATCGTGGTCATTACTGTTGTGGTCGTTGTCGCAGGTGCTGAGGGCGCTGAAATGATTTCACCCTGCTCATCCTGGTCGCCCTGTATCTGGGAAAGATTAGGGTCCATGATACTAATTATTATTTTTGGTATTTATTGTTTTTCTTCCCGGGTTCGTATTTGTAGGAACCGTTGGCAATTCTTGATTTTAACGATTCCCGGGTCTGGGCACCAATATAATATGAGGGACAAAGTGAGCTTTACCTGCGAAGAAGAGATCTCTCGATTGATTGCTCACTCCAATAGTAAAGTGGTCACTTTTACTCCACCACGAATTCGTCCTCTTTTATTACACGTTGATGAATGGAAGGAGGCCGCTTGTTCGGGTGAATGTCATTTGGTTCAAACTTTATCTTGGGTTGAAGTTTTTCAGTTTTGAAACATAGAAAAGAAATGATGAGATTAATACTGAAATTCTAATCAACGCAATGAATATGTCTTCAATGTCTATTCTGGGATTTGAGAAAACGTACCATAGATGATAAACCTCTCATTGAATTTTACTTTATAATTTATTTGAAATATTGGGGTAAATGAAAGGGATATTACGTTTTATATTTATTATTTGATTTAAAAGTTACAATTAATCGGACGTCACGTACACATGTATATATACATGTGTAAATGGATGACAGGAATTGATAGACAATTCTACTTCGAATCCAGTTGCTAGTTTAATCCTGAACTAATTATCGGTGTACGTGTTGTTTGTGTCATGAGCGAGCCCGGGTAGGTGAAACAATAAAAGATCTCAACTCAAGAATTATCTGACACCGCTACTGTTTAGTTAAACCTGCAATTCTACAAGCCACCCACGCAATCTTACAATATCACGTTAGGTTACCTGAATACCCATAGTCGGCTCTCGCTATTCCTTTGATCAAGCACCAAGGTAAGGAAGGTGCTTAAGTTTCGGAACACGTTGTAACCAACTATTCGTTAGCACGACCGAACTCTTTTATTAGTCCAGGGGTTGATGGTTCCTTCTTCGCAGTTCGAGATTTGACGTAGGAACTGGAACAATGGATCTTGAAATACTTGGAGCAATCCAAAAATGGGAACATGGATCTTGAAACGTAAGACCATGCAACGGGACCCCTGATTTGATATCCTAATTATAAAATTGAAGGCATCAAAATCAGGGAACTTATATATATATTTATCAGCCTATTCTATTTTATTAGCAAAGCATATATTGCATTTTTCATATTATATATATATATACATATGTTTCACATACCTCCTCGTAATGATGGTAGGTCGTGAATATATCGTCTGATAGCCGGTTACTTGTAAATACTATCAATAAGCCACGGCATACAGTCGACAATGACTCATAATGCCAATGTGGCAGGATATAGTTTTTAATCCTGAGCTAATTAAAGTTATAATATAGTCATTAACTGAAATTCAAAATTACCTAATTAGTATCTGAATTAATATAATCATTTGCCGAAAGGGCTGAAATACTTCTACTAGTTAGAATGCTAAAAGTAGGATCTGGTTAAAGACCAGTCCATAGAAAGTGAATACATAACGCATGAAACAAGGTGAACTATCTATAAGAGAAACTATCCATAAACCGCGTAGACTACCCGCATGATCAATTACATCAAAAAACAAAACATTCAAAGATTTCGCAACTATCGTATTTATAAATGACATCTAAGAATCTATTTGAAATATCGCTTAGAATGATCGCATTAACGACTCCACATGGTATATGTGATTGTCGACTACTATCCGATCTTCACACTCTTTTTACTTCTTCACAAGTTGTCACACATTCTGCAAAGGAACACATTATCTATGATTAGAAAACTGTGTTCTTTACATTCCTTTACACTTGATGGGAAACCATCACAACTTACATTCCCTCTTATACCACTCAATCCGTTTATTCATATACAAATTAAAGAAATCGTCTTACTATTTATGTTTCCTGACGATGGCGGACAATAATTTGACAGGAGACATCAATCGATCCCCGACTGTGACCCCCCTCATTACTCCACCTTTATGAAACATTCCATACTTGTGCGTAAATGGTTTAATGAACAATGTGTTATCCACATTTAACAAAAAGATTGAAAAATTTGATTCTTTATTACCCACAAAAAAAAACCTTATTATCCCATCCTTAATTACTATTATATATATATACCTTATAACCCAAACAAAGTAATATCATTAAAAACCCCTCGAAGTATCTTGATTATCTATTTCATCAAGACACTTCCTCATATGGTGGGTTAGTTGGTTCGTGGGTATCTGTCTCTCTTCTCTTAAAAAGAAACCCTGTAGGAGAGTTAACTCCCTCCTCATGAAACCTCTGAGAGTAGCCATATCCTCTGGCTGAAAGTCCGAAGAGACCACCACACTCATTGGTGTCTCACCACGAGGTAATGACCTTTGTGGCTGAGTGTTGGCCTCCACAACCATGGTCTCCACACGTACCGTTTCTTCGTTATCCTCATCACTCGGGGCCAACACTTTATCAGTTCGGATTTCTTTCTTCCTCTGGTCAGCATCTCCTCCCTGAAACCAACTCAATAGGGCATTTCGTTGAGGATTACCGGTAGTTGCCACAGAAGATATCGGTGCCGAAGTAAGGGCCCGACCTATAGCTGACAGAGGAAGTTCTGGAGGTATGTTTGATTCCGGTTCCATTACCTGACTCTGCAATAGTCTCCATTGAGTTCGCCTTTTCTCAGCGGCCTCTTGTCTCTTTCCTTGTCGTCTGATCCTCCATTTTAGATTCCTCTTCTTATTCGCATCAGTTTGTCTTCTCTCTACTGATGGTGTCTGTTCTTTTGACGCTGAGGAATTCATTCGATTATAATAGTCATAATTACCCGATGACGTAGTTGAACCAACCCCCCGAGATTTCGGATGGACAATGACCGACTTAACATAGGGTCGTGCACTACTTGTTCGATACTGGCAGTCTCCGGAAGTAGAGGGCACTGAATCTCTCGCTGTCGCCGAAGAACCTCCACTTAATCGCGAGTGTACTGCTCTTCTTGGTTCTCTTTCTCGTACCTGCGGGTCAAGCGTAGACTCTGGTCTCCTCAGGATTATTCTAAATTTCAACATTCTTGTCCAAATCATTTCAATAAAATAACTATTCGGGTGGATGCCGTCTACTAAGTAACCTCTATTTCCCAACATTTGGAGAGATCCGTTCATGAAAGCAGTCATATCCTCTGGCTCCACTGCATCCTCAGCCACTCCCTGAATACGGAAGTACTCCTTACCCAACCATTTGGTTTGAGGATGACTGACCATTAGTAATTTGTCATGGGTATCTCGCTCTGCTCTATATAAATAGTCCCAACAATCCACCTCAGAAGGAAAAACACTTTGTAGATATTCTGTTGCTACTTCCTTATTGATCTTGACAGTATTATAATAAACTAGATCAAGCATAGGCGGTACCATGACTATAATTCGGATCTTTGCATTGATTACTCTACAATCCTGAGCAAATCTGTCCATCTTTGTTTCCCAATTACAAAGAGAAAAATATGGATTTGGATATATTACCCCAGTTGAACGATGTTTAATATATGCTTCTGTTATCAACCCAAATAGGATTATGTGGGAAGTAGTGGGGGTCACATGATCGGGAATCATCTCAATCAATTAGGACATCTTTTCTCCACGACATCAGGCATATTTGAACGACCAGTCCGGATCAAATTTATTACTAACCGCTTGGAACTTTCCTGCC